>APFE031635542.1:22853-59922 GCA_000404065.3 Pinus taeda | reverse complement strand
TGGAGGTTTCCCCCTCGAAGAGGCAAGTGAACATTACTCTCTGAATAATAAAATCATTGCTATTATGTGTTCTGGGTATCTTTTCTTCGCATATTCTGTGTTCTGGGTATCTTTTCTTCGCATATTCTGTATTTGGGTATCATTTGCAGGTTAAGAGCACAACATTCTCAAGCTAGAACGATGCCAAATAGGAAAGTTACACAAGTATGGAGAAGGAAGCAAATACAATCCGAAAGTCCCTTGAAATCTCCAGCCAATAAGACATGTCATTGACCTGATCTTCGACAATCTAAGCATTTTATGGGAAGACTCTGCCAAAAGAGATGATGCATACAGTTAGGGGGATCTTGTGATTCTTGATCATTATTGCAGAAGTTATTCATGAAAAGGTCCTTATGAAATACTTGTTGAGCTATATTAACAATAATTCTTTGATAAAGATCATTTCTCAGGAGCACTCCATTGAAGAACATTATCTCTTAACTATTCTTTGGACTATTGTTGAAGATGTTTTCCACTTGATCACTAAGTAGAAATTGGAGTAGTAGAGAAGCTCATCTAATACTAGAGAAATAGGGAAAATAACTATGTTGCTGTTATTATAGAAGTTTATGTCTTGACTCAAGGATTTAATGTGAGAATAGGTAAATTATGGACACAATTAGAGGAAACTTTCAAACAAACAGATACATTTGGGAATGAAGCTTGAAGCAAGAGTAGTTGGCAGCATCAAACATAATTGAAGCTTTTCAAAAAGTTGTCAATCAGTGGAGATAACTTCCAGAAAATTTTACTAGAACACAAGGAAAAATGGCTCCTCAAAATGGCTATAGAAAGAAGAATGTTGCACAATTGAATATAGCTCAGTAAGTCATAAGAAAAAAATCCTTCTATATTGAGTAAAAATAAGAGCACCATGACAAGGGGAGTAACATACCATTGAAGATCTACTATTCATAAAGAATAGAAACAGTTTGATAGGGGGAGCAGTTCAACAGGGGGAGTCCATGAGCACCCCATTTTCCATTGATGTCAAAGGGGGAGAGACTATTGAAAGGGAAAGAATATTGCCATCAATGACAAAGGGGGAGATTGTTAATCTAGGATGTCATTGATGTCAATATGGAAGTGTTAGTGATGGAAAATTCTTTGATAAATGATTTCCCATTGATGCCCATTGATCATAATGCTCATAGTGATGGAAGTTTGACATATGATGATATGATGAGATGGAGGACCCAAGTGGATTGAATATATATATACAGACATAATAGAAGCAGTAGATTTTTGAAATAACAAGAGAAAGAAGCCAAGGACGAAAGCCATTAGAAGTCAAGAATAGGAGCTATCAAAGAAGATCTATTGGAAGTCAAAGGAAGACCTATTGGAGCAAGAGAAGCATATCAGAAGCAAGAGAAGAAGTTTATCGGAGCATATCCCATATGCACAAAGGTAAGTGATAAAAGGAATAACAATGACACTTATCACATATACCCAAGAGTAAGTGATAAAAGGAAGAAAACAGTGAAATTGGAGGAGCTTTGAGGACTCGACAGTTCTATTACAATACACCTCTATTGAAATATCGCATCCACTAAAATCCCCGATTGTGATATGAGCTGCGGACCCGATGGTCCCATTATAACACACCCTAATTAATATCGCATTTACCATATCGAAGCCTTCGCAAGTTATGAAGGCTTGTCACATTAAAAACTGCGATCGCGATACTATTGTGAACCCAACTACACCACTATAACATGACTTTATGCAATATCGCATACGTAGTATCACTAGCTTCTAAGGGATGTCAAACCGATGATTGCGATAAGGTTGTGGACCCAACAGATTTATTAACAATTACTTAAGATCATATTGTATCTGCACTGTCAGCAATAGGGGAATCACTATGTTATGTGCAAACCTCCAAAGATTGCGATAATAATATGCGGACCTGACAACTCCATTAGAACATACCTTTACGTAGTATCACATCCAGATATCAGGGAAATTACAAAAATCATAAGAGTTGTCACCATCGGACCACCAATTGTGATTAGACTTCTGAACCCAACCACCAATTGCGATATTACAATGGACCCGACAGAGTGCCGATTGCGATGGAGATTTGGACCCAATGGATCTATTGATGATGGCTTAATATTATACCGCCTTCGCTTCATTGGCAATATGAATATTGACCATGTTACATCGGTGATGTTAAGAGTTGTAATTGAGGGACCTCCAAAAGTTGCGATTACGATTAAAAATATGACGTGGCGAGTGGGGACCTCTATTAATGTGAATTTTCATGAAGGTTGCAATAGCGGGGGTAAGGTGATGATGTGGTAGGCCCTCCGATATATTTTAATATACCAACTCATGTACAAGTCGACCCCTCCACCTTTGAATGTGTGGTTTCAATTCATTGGCAAAACTCATACATATATACATATAGAATTTGAAACGCTTCACTTGAGTCAGGCAAATCGATTTTGGGCATCTAGTAGAGAGAAGAAGTAATAGTTCACAACTCGTAAACTTGAAGGAACAGAGGAAGCCAAAGATCAAATGAAAAAGAAGGAAGCCAAAGGTCAAGCAACTCTACTGAATGGGTTAATCTTTAAAAGGCCTGAACCTATGATGAATTGAAAAAAAAGGAGGAAGTACAGATCGTAACTCCAAGAACAATTCAGTGAAGCAAAATAAGGTTTGATTTGCCATCATTTGAAGGGAGAAATAGACTACACAAATATTGAAGTATTTGTGAGGATGATCCTTGGAAGTAAGATATCGTGATACTAAGAATAGTGAGAAGCAGTTACTCCTGAAGCACTTACTGCAGAAGATAGAACAACGGGTTGAAACAGAGAATTGTTTTTTGTGTAGACATTGAGGCTTAGCACAACTTATCAAAGATATCTTGTTGAAAAGAACTTGCAGATCTTGGAGACATTATTGGAGATCATGATGACTATTTGAAATCATTATGAGGTAACTTTGCAGACTCTATGTGGGAAATATGAAGAGTTGTGAAGACTCCTTGATATGAAGGAAGGTTGTCATTGATGATGTAGCATGTAGACTACAATGAAGTTGTAGATTGACAGAACATAATGATGAAGATTTCGAGAGTAGTGTAAAACAATCAAAACAATTCATGACAAAGCAAAACGATAGGGTCAGAGCCCTTGGGGTTGGTGCCTTGGAATTGGAAGGATTGGTTTCCTTAGAGTTGGTGCTCCTAAATCCAAGGTTGGAGCCTTGACAAGATAGGGTCAAAACCCTTGGGGTTGGTGCCTTAGAATTGGAAGGATTGGTGTCCTTGGAGTTGGTGCTCCTAAACACAAGGTTGGTGCCTTGAGAAGATAGGGTTGGTTCCCTAGATGTTGGAGCCTCACAAAAGACCAAGTTGGTGTTTGGCAACAGGTTGGTTCCTTATATATAGTGTACCTGATTTATTGTAAAGATTATATTAATAAAATAATTTATTCCTAATGTGCATTGTGTGTTCTAAATATAAATGATTTAACTGGTAAAAATAACAATTGAAAAGGAATATTGATTCACCCCCCCCCCCCCCCACGCCCTCTCATTATTTCCAACAAAGGTTAGCAGCCCTACTACACCTTGTTGTAGTGACTGAACCATTCCAACGATGGGGTCTGGACATCATTGCATAAATCTTCCCACATTCATCAAAACAACACCACTACATCTTGACAGCTATCAATTACTTCATGCGATGGACTGAAGCAATTCCACTTAAGCAAGTGATCGACTAGGAAGTCATCAGCTTCCTACAACAAAACATCATCTCACACTTTGGCATTTTGGTATCACTTGTGTTTGGAAATGCAACTTACTTTTAATCTTTTAATCTTTATAATTTTGCATTGCAATATGGTATCATGCTTAAACACTCATCTAACTACTACCCACAGGGAAATGGTCTCACAAAATCCACAAATAAAAATCTTATCTGCTTGTTGTTGCTGCTACAACCACCCTCCAAAATTTTGCCTTAGCTTCATTTTGGAGCCTCCCTACAAACGTTTCACAGCAACTTGTCTTGCCTCGTCAAGTTCACAAGTTTCAGTGTTTTTCCTGCACAATGGCAGTCTGTCGATCACAACTCTATGCATTCCCCTTAGGCTGATCACCCAGACTTGGTCCAGTTGTACGCTAAGAAACTCCCCCAAGAAATTGCACAATTTTGGAGGGAAACTAACCTTCCCTCTAGAAATTATGCAATCCTCTCTGGCATCCTATTGGGCTCCAGAATTGCGCAATTCTGCCTATCAACCCTCATAGAGAAAATTGCACAATTTTCCCCAAAAATGTTGCTCAACCCAGAATTTGCACAAATCTGGGTAGCAATCAGATGCTCTACCTAGAAATTGCACAAATCTCCTGGGAAGTCAGCCCAAATCCTAGCCAGAAATGTGCAATTCCTTCAAGTAGTTGAGCAACCTCTTGCATGTGAATCTTAGTTGGCTAGTTCCCTCTGGGACTGAGTAAAACAGAGTTGCATGCATGGGCTACTTCTCCCAAGAGAACATGCAAAGGTATATCTTGTTTTAGGGATCTATGTTTAGCAGTTGGAAGTTATATGCGAGGATCATTTCAGAAACCTCCCACCAAGTGTCACATTCCCTATATTTGTGGCATGCATGTCACAACCTTGATGTTATCAAAACTCATCAACTAGACATTGCAGAGATCATTCCTCACATTAATCTTGTAGCTCTGACATCCCACATCACATCTAGGAGCATTTGACACATTTAGCTCTGTTGTTTTGGGATAATCTCACTTCCCATGCCTTATGTTGCATTTATGTTGCTTTTTGTGTCTTCTCTTGTGTGAGTACTATTTGCTTGATTTCAGTGAGCGCTTGCTATCGTTTACATGTATACTAGCTTTTCCTAGCACTGTTTCAGATTTCCTTGCTATCTCACTGTTGTCGCATGCATGAAACTGTTTTTCACGAACGGTCGTCGATTCGGTGAATCACTTCACCCAAATTTATGTTGATCTATTTACTGAATCTTTCATTCATGTTTGCATGCACTATCAATCACTTCTACTATCACTTAGTGTCGCCATGCATTCACTGTCACATCTTCTTTCAATTGCCTATCAGCGAGTCTGGGCAACCTTGGCCAAGACTCTTCCTCACCAACAGCCTCACCAAGACAGCCTTGCGCAATCCTGAGAGGGAATGCTCTGTCTTCCTCTTAGGAAATGTGCATTTCTACCTAGTGACTATCCTCTTGGACTGTTTTGCGCATTTCTAAGGGATAGTGGCTACTAGCCCAGATAATTACTTAAGGTAGTCACTGAGCCTGCAGCCATTGCCAGCTGATATTGCGCATTATGCAATTCTAGTAGTCAATAGCCAGACTAGACTATGCATTTCATTGTTCCAGTAGTCAGTCAGTCTTCCAGTAGTCCAGATTGTTTCTTGTGCAGTCTTAGCAGTCAATCTCCCTACCTCCCGACCGAAAATTTTGCAACCTTCATGATTAGTCACACAGGTATGTTGCAAGTGAGTTCTCAAATTCATTTTGGTTTTCGACTGATAGATTGCTTTCCATGAGTGTTTCCATGTCTCCAGGTGTTGAAAGTATTCATCTGCCTCTTAGCAGCGCATGTATAATGGTTTCCAAGAGAGTAGAGTCGAAGAAACTGTTCAGATCACACCTAGAGATGCAGTCAATCAAATGTATATGAGCTTGCCTACTCACAAAGACATCAAGTTGTTCATAGACAAGGAAATCAAGATATGACAGCAACAACATCACAGCGAGTAGCATCATGAACAGTAGCTGAAGTCAGCATACCAAATGCAACAAATGCAATGAACGCAATGAATGCAATGAATGCAACGAATGCAACGAATGCAACAAATGCAACGAATGCAAGAGGAAGTTTGTTGACAACACAGAGGCGAACAAAGTTGCAAGTTCAAGAAGATGCACTTATGATGAAAGAAACTTTGGAGACTCAAGCTATGAGGTAATGGTGCGACATGAAGATCGCGTGAAGATAGAGAATGGAACAAAGAAGGAGTTGCATGTGTTGAATCAACAACTCAATGAAAAACATGAAGCTACACAAACAAAAGAATGAGTTATAGTAGGAACAGGAATAGTAGTGTGAACAACATGCACTCACAAATGAAACTGTGCTCGTACAAGATAAAGATCCATCCTAACAATTGGCATAGAGAAGACATGGTGAGTAGTGTGGTTGATCACATGCAAGGGATTCAACAACATCCATGTCATTTTGTGCAGGCATGCAATCCAACCCATTCAGTACACTCACCAAGGCGAAGAGAAGAAGCAAGTCCAACTGGAGGCGAAAGTGTACTTCAACAAGTTGATGCGCATGACCACCAACACATAATTGAAGATCAGCACAGACACTATGTATTAGTGTGTTTTCAGTTCAAATGCACCCAAGAAGGCCATGTACATGTTAGTAGATGTGTTGGATGAAGGAGCCGAACCAATGCACTGGTTGCAATAGAGGCAAGAGTTTGCTTCAGCAAGATGTGACCATGAGGTGCATGTAGACCATCATGGATGACCAAGCTTGGCATCCACTTACCACCTTCATCATCACAAGCATGCCAAAGAGTTGGTCTCATCACAATGGACCAAGTGTCAGTGATGTCTTGCATGGATTTCTCAAGCCATGTTGTCTCACATGAGTACATGTGCATTGTAATGTAATTTCATGTCAGGTGTAAGTCAAGTGTCAATAATTGGATGTAACACTGATAGAGTAGATGAAGAATCATAAGGGTAGATGAACTATCACAAAGGGGAATGTTAAGGGTCACCGCACAGTTTGTTATAAATAGTCCCTAATAACTCATTGTATGGGCTTTTGGTCAGCCAAGATTTTGATAAGACTATCTTGAAGAAAGCTTGGATAGTATTGTAATGCACCTTGGATTCTCCACTACACAGAGCTAGTACATCTCTTTGCAGGAGTAGGTAGATGTGGCTGTAACACTTCACTGTTGGGCCTAATAGGTTTATGCAGATGTATTATATGATTGGGAGTTACTCTTATTTATATAATAAGAGTCAACACATTTTCATGTGTATGTTGTTATTATAGCTGGATTGCTCTAGTTTGTTAGCAATATATGTTGTTTAACATACATATTTTTGTACGAACTGCTTCGTATGCAATTATATGAATCTTGTTATAGATGTGTTGTTGGTTTTAACCATCACTTTGGATTGTCGATTGACTTTCTTTCTAGCTTGTGATGCATCTTCTCTCATGTGTTCCCTTCTCAGTTGAGTACTGCTACAAGTTGCTAAGGGGTGGACTCATCTCACCCTCCATGTGTTAGAACCCCTCATTCACCTTCCTTGACTCACTGTAGTGGTCACACCCTTTCTACTAATAGAGTTATCTTACTTGCCTTTGTACGACATCGCGGTCAAGGCATTACCTTACGACACACTGTCAGGACTCCTACACCAGACGGTCCGAGGTCTAATTGGGGCTTCTTACCAAGGAGATCCCGTTGACATGTTGGCGGGTCCAACAATGTTAACATTTCTGGCGCTGGAAGGACAGCCAGAAGACAAGTTGTTTCCTCTCATCCAGTTTTGAACCTCTGCATACCTTTCATGGATTCTTGCACTCTTCTTCCCCCGCGATGTTTTTCGAATCGTGAAGATGTCTCCATCATGGGGGAGTTTTTTGATCTATTGTCCACTTTCACGTATGATGGTGAAGGAGAAGTGGCCTGGCATGAGTACTTACATGAATTTATTTCCATGCTTCATGAGGAAGATGGGTGTTCTGATGAATAGTCCATCTTGCTACTTGCACACACACTTTGCGAGTCTCCATGTAGATGGTTGCTTAGCCTACCGGCTAATAGCATGCACTCACTTGAGCGCTTCTATGATCTCATTGAAGACACTTTCTATCATTTTTATCCACGCCATCTTGAGCGAAAACCATTATAGCAATGGAAGGCTCCACATGAATCATTTATTGATTTTTGGCAACACTTCTGTGACTTGTAGTTTCAAGCTCCAAGGAGCCAGATGAAATTTTCTTATCTTTGGGACCAGTTCGAGTATTGCCTTAATCTACCAGTCCCAAGAAGAAGCTTGAGATCAAGCCTCACTCAACATTCTTCATTGATGGAGCTACGTAATCTCATGTGGATGTAGGAACTGTCTCGACTGGCTGTCTGTCTCCCTCTCATTCAACAACGCCACCACTGCCTAGTGATGTTGAAGATCATGCTCACATAACTGTTCAGTTTTCACATTCTCCCAACATCACTTCACTCAATTTTCACACAGATTTGGTTGTGAGTCCTTCAAGTTCTCAGATGCATTATATTCTATGACCTTTGCCTTTGCATTGGGGTGTTCCTCCAGATTATGTTGTCTTGTGTTCATCCATGCTAAACTCTTCACTTGTTGTGAATGAGGAACAACCCATTGACGGAGTTGGTGTTGCACAACCAACATGCATTGTCATTCATGAAGAGCATGAGTGGGAGCTTGAGCATCAAAACTCAGCGAATGATGGCTCCCTTCTGTTCGAGCCCCCTCTGTTCTTTCCTAACTTCTTTAATGAACCTGCCATCCACGATTTCGCATGTGTGTCTTCATCCACAGATGCACCCATTATTGATCACTCGCAGGACTCTCCGGATGTTCTCCCATCATTCGACAACAGAGACAATAAGATATTCATTTAAAATCCATCTGATCTTTCATCTGTCTTTTCCATAAACATAGAGGATGTGTTTGTTCGCTTCTCATCTACCCCTCTGTTTGATTCATCTAATCATGAGGATGCCGATGAATTCATTGATTTTTCTGATCATGGCAGTCGTGATCCATTTGTTTCCATATTTGATCACGATCATGACTATATCAAATTTTATCTTTCAAATCCATCATTTATGATGATCTACCTAATGACGAAGTTGAAACACCCAAGATTGTCAAGGCACTTCAACCCAAGCTGATGGTTATGTCAGGTCCTCGCTCCCTTGGGGTTATTCTGACTCCCGATCAGGAAACTATTCAATCACATAAGGCTCCTCAACACTCATTTGTAAGCATTGAAGATCCATCTCACACACATATCACATCTCTGCCACTCAAATTGCATGATCCCATCACTCATGCATAGGAGGAATCTTACATTGCAAGCACACGTGTACGATGCAATTTATCTTTGTTTCTTTTGTTTGCTTGCATGTCTCAGTCAAGAGTGTGCTCATACTTCAAATTTAAGTTGCATGTAGTGTCACACAGCACTATGATAAGTCCACGGACTGCTCGTCATGCACTTGCAGTCACTTATGTCTTGTGGGAAATGTCAAACACGAAGTGTGGTTGTCTTCATTGTTATAGCTTTCTTGCTTGTTGGTTTGCACAACTGGATTGCTCGCGAATCAAGTCTTCACCAACATGGGTCTACCAAAGTGTCGGTGGCTGCATTAGAAATATCACTTCACGTGATCAAGCCCATGCACCGTTAATGTAGGCATAGGAGTAGTGTTTGCTTTCAGTCGGTTTTCTTGCATTCTTCTTTGCCTATTCACTTTATTTGCTTGTTTGTCTTCTTGATTGTTTGCTTACTTGCTTTGCTTTCACTTTTTCTTCTGATTTTTCTTTGCTTTGATGTTTGTTAGTTCATTTGTTTCATTCGTAGGTTAGTTTTGCATGAAACCATGTACGACTCTTGAAACAAGCTAGGTGAAGTACAATAGGGCTTGTACAACTATCACTACTTGGCCATCTGTCATCTTGCCTCTATATGAAGAAATTGTTACCTTCGGTCCATGATACATCAAAGGAAAATATGTATTGTTCGAAGTGAACCTTAATGAAAGCACAATTCTTGCATGCTAGCTAGTGTCACCTTCTCTAGTCAGTTGTTTTTGGGTTAAGCCTTGTCAGCTCAGTCAAGTAGAGTAAGGTGAGGGTGAAAAACATAATAGGCACGTCAAAGATATAATAAACTACTTCTCTATTAGAACAACCTCGTATGCTCTCAATAAGTCAGGATCCCTCTTTCAGCTCTGAAATGAATAAGTGTTATGCACAGTTACAAAAATAAAAAAAAATGAAAATGTTTGAAAAGCTGAAAAATGAATAAGGCGAAAGAAGAGAAAGGCTCCTACGCAGAGAGGTGATGCAAGTAACTCCGTTGGGGTACTAATCAGGCTCGCTAGCAGTAGAGCCATGCTTGTGTTCCTATGTGACTCCACCAGGGTATTGTCTAGGCTTGCTGGCAGTGGAGCAACACTAGAGATGAGACTAAGACTCTGACGACTATACTTCTTGTGCACTCATATACCTCTCAACCCAAATCGAAACAACTGTGTTGCCTTGGCTTGGATTGTGTGTCAATCGACCAAGATTTTGGCAGATGCTACATCTTTCAATCAAGCTAGTGTAAAACCAAGATGATCTGAGAACTAAACAATACTTCTGGAGGTGCTAGAATTGCTTTTTCACAAATAAGGTCCATTCAGAGAGCTAGAGTTCTACCAGTGTGTCGCCAAGTGTTGTAGCGGCAACAACCACCCCCCAAATTTTTCCCCTAGCTTTGTTTTGGAGACTCCCTACTAAATTTTCATAGTACTTTGTCTTGCTTCGTCAAGTTCACAAGCTTTAGTGTTTTTCTTGCACAAAGGTAGCCTGTCAATCACAACTTGATGCATTCCCCTCATAGGTTGATCACCTGGACTTGGTCCAGCTGCAAGCTGAGCACAATCTTGTTAGGAAGCTTGCTGGGCTCCAGAATTTTGCAATTCTACCAGTCAACCCTCAGAGAGAAAATTGCGCAATTTTCCCTAGCAAGGTTGCTCATCCCAAAATTTGTGTAAATCTGGGTAGCTGTCAGCTTCTCTGTACAGAAATTGTGCAAATATCCTTGGCAGTTAGCCCATCTCCTAGGCAGAGATGTGCATTTCCTTCAAGCAGTCGAACAACCTCTTGCATGTGCAATTGAGTTGACCAATTCCCTCCGGGACCGAGCAAAACAGACTTGCATGCATGGGTTATGTTGGGTGTGGAGCCTAATTATCTTCTTTATTTAGAGGTATCGCCACATTGGACCCCAGTTTGTAATGTGGCAACAAAGCCACCTGTAAAATGGAAACTGCCAGGGGGTCTAGGGGGGCGACGGTAATCGGGGGCAGTGCCCCCAAAGCTAAAAATAGATGTAAAATTTCCTTGTAAAATGTTGTAATTTCATAGACAATTCGAGCCATTGATTAGGCGGATATATGATAGTAGAAGTTATGCTTAATTTAGTTTTTCTTTCCCTAGAAGGCAACCCCTCACTATATATGAGGAAATTGTATTGCATTTATGTAGATCAATATTCTAAGTGAGAAAGAGAGAGGGTATTGTGTAAGAGCGAAGAGGAAATTATAGTGGGTCTACTGTAGGTTGTATCTCTTCATTTTTCTAGATAATATAAAAGGAAGGACTGGTTGTTTCTCTATGAACGTAGCCCAAACTGGGTGAACCACGTATATCTATGTCTCTCTTGTTTTATGCATTTTTTGTGTTTATATTTATGCAATATATTTTATGTGTTCCATTTCTCTGTAATATATAATTTTCTAACAGGCTTCTTCTCTTGAGGCAACATGCATAGGCATCCCTTGTTTCAGGGATCTATGTTTAGTAGTTGGAGGTTACACGAAAGGATCATTTCAGAAACCTCCCACCAAGTGTCACTTTCCCTATATTTGTGGCATGCGCATCACAACCTTGATGTTATCAAAACTCATCAACCAGACATTGCAGAGCTCATTCCTCACATCAACCTTGCAGTTGTGACATCCCACATCACATCTAGGAGCAGTTGGAACATTCAACTCTGTTATTTTGGGGTAAGCCCGCTTCCCATGCCTTGTGTTGCATTTCTATCTCTTTTTGTGATTTCGCCTGTGTGAGTACTATTTTCTTGATTTCAGTGAGCACCTGTTGTCATTTACATGTATACTAGCTTTTCCTAACACTATTTCAGTTTTTGTTGCTATCTCACTGTTATCGTATGCATGAAACTTTTTTGCATGAGCGGTCGTCGATTCAGTGAATCGCCTCACCCACATGCATGTTCATATGTTTACTGAATCTTTCATTCATGTTTGCATGCACTGTTAATCACTTCTGCTATCATTTAGTGTCACCATTCATTCACTGTCACATATGCTTTCAATTTCCCATCGGCAAGTTTGGGTAGCCTTGGCCCGCACTCTGCCTCACCAAGAGCCTAACCAAGACAGCCTTGCGCAATCCTGAGAGGGAAGGCTCTATCTTCCTCTTAGGAAATGCACATTTATGCTGAGTGACTATCCTCTAGGATTGTTTTGTGTATTTCTGAGGGACAGTAGTTGTTGGCCCAGAAAATTGTGGAATGTAGTTACTAAGCCTACAATGATTGGGAGCTGAAATTGCGCATTGTGCAATTCCAGCAGTCAACAACCATAATGGACTATGCATTGCATAGTTTTAGAAGTCAATCAATCTCTCAATGGCCCATACCGTGCCTTGCATAGTCTTGGCAGTCAGTCTCCTGACCTCTTTGACGAAATTGCGCAACCTTCATGATCAGTCACAAAGGTATGTTGCAATTCAGTTCTCAAGTTCATTTTGGTTTTTGACTGACATATTGCTTTCCATGAGTGTTTCCATGTCTCTAGGTATTGTAGGTGTTCATCTACCTCTTGACAGTGTAGGTACAATGGTTTCCAAGAGAGCAGAGCCGAAGACACCGTTTAAAGCACACCTGGAGATGCAGTCGATTAAATGTGTATGAGCTTGCCTATTCATGAAGATATCAAGTTTTTCGTAGACAAGGACATCAAGATATGACATCAGCAACATCACAATGAGCAACATCATGAATAGTAGCTGAAGGAAGCATGCGGAATGCAACGAATGCACCAAATGCAACAAACTCAATGAATGCAACGAACACAATGAACTCAATGAATGCAACAAATGCAATGAATGCAACGAATGAAACGAATGCAAAAAACACAATGAATGCAACGAATGTAAGAGGAAGGTTATTGACAACACAGAGGTGGAACAAAGTTTCAAGTTCAAGTAGATCCACTGATGATGAAAGCAACTTTTGAGACTCAAGATATCAGGTGACGGTGCGACATGAAGATCATGCGAAGACAAAGAATGGAACAAAGAAGGAGTTGCATGTGCTGAAGTAGCAACTCAATGAAGAACATGAAGTTGCACAGACAGATGAATGAGTTGCAGAAGGAACAATAGTGGGTGCAACATGCACTCACGGATGAAACTACACCCATACAAGTTAAAAATCCATCTCAGCAGCTGGCATGGAGAAGACATGGTAAGCAATGTTGTTGAACGCAAGCAAGGGTTTCAACAGCATGTATGTCGTTGCGTGCATGCATGCAATCCAACCCATTCAACACGCTCACCAAGGTGAAGACAAGAACAAAGTCCAACTGGAGCTGAACATGTACTTTGGCAAGTTGATGCACATGACCACCAACACACGCTTGAAGATCAACACAGAAACTATGCATCAGTGTGTTTTCGGTTCAACTGCACCTAAGAAATCCATGTGCATGTTAGTAGACGAGTTGGATGAAGGAGCCAAACCAATGCACCAGTTGCAACAAAGGCAAGAGTTCACTTTAACAAGATGTCACCATGAGGTGCATGCACACCATCATGGATGACCAAGCTTGGCATCATCTCACAACCTTCACCATCGCAAGCATGCCAAAGTGTTGGTCTCATCACAACAGACCAAGTGTTAGTGATGTCTTGCATGGCTTGCTCAAGCCATGTTGTCTCACATGAGTACATGTGCATTGTAATGTAATGTCATGTCAATTTTCAATAGCTGGATATAACAGTCATAGAGTAGATGAAGAGTCGTGAGGGTAGATGAACTGTCACAGAGGGGAATATCAAGGGCCACCCCACCCTTTGCTATAAATAGTCCCTCATAACTCATTGTCTGACCTTTTGGTAAGCCAAGCTTCTAATAAGACTATCTTGAAGAAAACTTGGACAATATTGTAACGTGCCTTTGTTTCTCCACCACATGGAGCTAGTACATCTCTTTGGAGGAGCAGATGGTTGTGGCTGAAACACTTCACTATTGAGGCTAGTAGGTTTACATGGATGTATTGTATGATTGGACTTACACTTCTTTATATAATAAGAGCCAACACATTTTCATGCATATGTTGTTACTGTAGTTGGACAGCTTCGATTGCTTAGCAATATATGTTGTTTAACTTACGTATTTGTGTATGAACTGCATTGTATGCAATTATATGAATCTTGTTGCAAATGTGCTGTTGGTTTAACCATCACTTTGGATTGTCGACAAATCTCCTTTCCATTTTGTGATGCATCTTCGCTCGTTTGTTCCCTTTTCAACTGAGTACTGTTATAGGTTTCTAAGGGGCACACTTATCTCACACCCTATGTGTTAAAACCTCTCATTCACCTTCCTTGACTCACTACAATGGTCACACCCTTGCTACTAACAGAGTTATCTTACTGGCCTTTGTTTGACATCACAGTCAAGACATTATGTTACAACCCACTGCTAGGACTCCTACACCAAACTGTTTGAGGTCTAATTGGGGCTTTTTACTGGAGAGATCCCCTTGAGATGTTGGCAAGTCCAACACCGTCAACATTTCTAGTTCTAGAAGGAGGGCTGGATGACAAGCGATGTCCTCTCATCTAGTTTTTAACCTCTGCATACCTTTCATGGATTCTTGCAGTCTTCTTCCCCCACAATGTTTTTTGAATCATGA
This sequence comes from Pinus taeda, assembly GCA_000404065.3. Lineage (NCBI taxonomy): Eukaryota > Viridiplantae > Streptophyta > Pinopsida > Pinales > Pinaceae > Pinus > Pinus taeda. The sequence continues at coordinate 45,068 of APFE031635542.1, read as the reverse complement.
AGATCTCTCCATCATGGGGGATTTTTTTGATCTATTGTCCACTTTTAGTGTGATGGTGAAGGTGAAGTGGCCTAGGTTGAGTACTTACATGAATTTCTTTCCATGCTTCGTGAGGAAGATGGGTGTTCTGACAAACAAGCCAGCTTGTTGCTTGCACACAAACTTTAGGAGACTCCATGTAGATGGCTGCTCAACCTATTCGCTGACAGCATACACTCAGATGAGTGCTTCTTTGATCTCATTGAAGACACTTTCTATCATTTTTATCAAGACCATCTTGAGCGAAAATTGTTACAACAATGGAAGGATCTGCATGAATTAGTTATTGATTTTTGGCAGCAATTCCGTGACTTGCAGTTTCAAGCTCTGAGGTGCCAGATGAAATTTGCTTCTCTTTGGGACTAGTTCGAGTATTGCCTTAAGATATATACCTGTCCCAAGAAGAAGCTTGAGAACAAGCCTCGCTCAACATTCTTCATTGAAGTAGTTGCGCAATCTCATGTGGATGCGGGAACTGTCTCAACTGACTACCTGCCTCCCTCTCATTCAACAACTCCACCACTGCCTAGTGATGTTAAATATCATGCTCACATAACTGTTCAGTTTTCATATTCTCCGAACACCACTTCACTCAATTTTCACATAGATTTGGTTGTATTTCCTTCAAGTTCTCATATGCATTTTGTCCTACGACCTTCGTCTTCATACTTGGGTGTTCCTCCAGATGATGTTGTCTTGTGCTCATCCATTTCGGATTCTTCACTTGTTGTGAATGAGGAAAAACCCATCGATGAAATTGGTGTTGCACAACCAACATGCATTGTCATTCATGAAGAGTATGAGTGGGAGCTTGAGCCTCAACACTTGGTGAAGGATGACTCCCTTCCGTCCGAGCCCCTTCCATTCTTTCCTAACATCTTTGATGAACCTACCATCCATGATTTCGCATGTGTGTCTTCATGCATGGATGCACCCATTGTTGATCACTTGCAAGACTCGCCGAATGTTCACCCATCATTCAACAATGGAGAGGATAAGCTATTCATTGAAAATCTGCTTGATCTTTCACCTGTCTTTTCCAGAAACACAAAGGATGAGTTTGTTCGCTTCTCATCTACCCCTCTGTTTAACTCATTTAATCATGAGGATGCCAATGAATTCATTGATTTTCTTATCGTGGTGGTTCTGATCCATTTGTTTCCATATTTGATCGTGATCATGACTCTATCATAGTTGATCTTTCGAAGCCACTAGTTTATGATGATCTACCTGAGGATGAAGCTGAAACACCCAAGACTGTCAAGGCACTTCAACCCAGGTTGATGGTTATGTCAAGTCCTCGCTCTCTTGGGGTTAGTCTTACTCCTTATTAGGAAACTATTCAATCACCCAAGGCTCCTCATTACTCATCTATATGCATTGAAGATCCATCTCACACACAGATCACATCTTCTCCACTCAAACTACATGATCCCATCGCTCATGCATTGGAGGAATGTTACATTGCAAGAACATGTGTACAATGCAAGTTATCTTTGTTTCTTTAATTTTCTTGCATGTCTCTATCAAGAGTGTGTTTATGCTTCAAAGTTGCACGCATTGTCGCACATCATTATGATATGTCCACGAACTACTCATCATGCACTTGCACTCACTTATGTCCTGTGGGCACTGTCAAACACGAAGTGTGGTTGTCTTCATTGTTATATCTTTCTCGCTTGCTAGTTCGCACAACCGAATTTCTCGCGGACGAGGTCTTCACCAACATGTGTCTACCAATGCACTGGTGGCTACATTGGAAATATCACTTCACGTGGTCAGGCCCATGCACCGTTAGTGTAGGAGTAGGAGTAGTATTTTCTTTCATTCAGTTTGCTTGCATGCTTGTTTACCTATTCACTTTGTTTGCTTGTTTGCTTGTTTGTCTGCTTTCTTGTTTTCTTACTTTCTTTCCTTTCACTTTCTCTTTTGCTTTTGCTTTTCTTTGATGTTTGTTAGTTCATTTGTTTCGTTCGTAGGTTAGTTTTGCATGAAACCATGTATGAATCTTGAAATGAACTGGTGAAGTACAAGAGGGCTTGTACAACTATCACTACTTGGCTATCTGTCATATTGCCTTTATATGAATAACTTGTTACATTCAGTGCATGATATGTCGAAGGAAAATACATACTGTTCGAAGTGAACCTTGGTGAAAGCACAACGCTTGCACACTAACTAGTGTCACCTTCTCTAGTCAGTAGTTTTTGGGTTAACCCTTGTCAGCTCAATCAAGTAGGGTAAGGTGAGGGAGGAAACCTTAACAGGCATGCCAAAGATATAAAAAAATACTTCTCTACCGGAACAACCTCTTCTACTCTTAATAGGTCAGGATCCCTCTTCCACCTCTAAAATGAATAAGTGTTATGCAAAGTTACAAAAATGAAAAAAATTGAAAGAGTTTGAAAAAATGAAAAATGAATAAGGCAAAAGAAGAGAAAGGCTTCTTGCACAGAGAGGTGATGCAAGTAACTTCGTCAGGGTACTAACTAGGCTCATTAGCAGCGAAGCCATGCTTGTGTTCCTATGTGACTCCGCTGAGGTACTATCCAGGCCTGCTGGTAGTGGATCAACACCAGAGATGAAACTAAGACTCTGATGACTATACTGCTTGGGCACCCATATACCCCTCAACCCAAATCGAAACAATTGTGTTTCCTTGTCTTGGAATGTGTGTCAATTGACCAAGAGTTTGGCATATGCTACATCTTTCAATCAAACTAGTATGCAACCAAGATGATCTGAGAACTGAACAATACTTCCAGAGGTGTTAGACTTTCTTTTCATGAACAAGGTCCATTTAGAGAGCTGGAGTTCTATCATTGTGTCACCAAGAGTTGTAGCTGCTACAACCACCGTCCAAAATTTTTCCTTGGCTTCATTTTGGAGCCTCCCTACAAATTTTTCACAACAAGTTGTCTTGCTTCATCAAGTTCACAAGCTTCAGTGTTTTTCTTGCACAAAGGCAGCCCGTCTATCACATCTAGATGAATTCCCATCACAGGATGATCACCCTGACTTGGTCCAGATGTAGGCTAAGTAGCTCCCCTAAAAAATTGCGCAATTCTGGAGGGCACCCAGTCTTCCCTCCAAAAAGTGCACAATCCTGTCTGGCAACCTACTGGGCTCCAGAATTGTGCAATTCTGCTAGTCAACCCTCAGACAGAAAATTGCTCAATTTTCCCCAGCAAGGCTGCTCAACCCAGAATTTGCACAAATATGGGCAACAATGAGCTGCTCTACCCAGAAATTGTGCAAATCTCCTGGGTAGTCAGCCCACCTCCCAGCTAGAAATGTGCATTTACTTCAAGAATTTGAACAACCTCTTGCATCTGCAGCTGAGTTGACCGGTTCCCTCCAGGACCGAGCAAAACAAACTTGCATGCATGGGCTACTTCTCCCAAGGAAACATGCAAAGGCATCTCTTGTTTCAGGGATCTATGTTTAGCAGTTGGAGGTTACATGCAAGGATCATTTCAGAAACCTCCCACCAAGTGTCACTTTCCCTAGATTTGTGGCATGTGTATCACAACCTTGATGTTATCAAAGCTCATGAACCAGACATTGCAGATCTCATTCCTCACATCAACTTTTCATCTCCGACATCCCACTTCACATCTAGGAGTAGTCAGCACATTCAGCTCAGTTGTTTTGGGGTAAGCCCTCTTCCCATGCCTTATGTTGCATTTCTATCACTTTTTGTGTTTTCTCTTGTGTGAGTATTGTTTTCTTTATTTTATTGAGTGCTTATTGGTGTATACATGTGTACTATCTTGTCATAGAACTATTTCAGTTTGCATTGTTATCTCACTGCTGTCACTCACATGAAATTGTTTTGCATGAACGCTCACTGATTCGGCTAATTACTTCATCCACATGCATGTTGATTTGTTTACTGAGTCTTTCATTCATGTTTGCATGCACTGTCAATCACTTCTTCTATCACTTAGTGTCGGCATGCATTCACTGTTACATCTGCTTTCAATTTCCTGCCGGTGAGTCTGGGTAGCCTTGGCCTAGACTCTGCCTCACCAAGACAGCCTTGCGCAATCCTGAGAGGGAAGTATTTGCCTTCCTCTCAAGAAACACACATTTCTGCCCAATGGTTGTCCTTTGAGACTATTTTGCGTATTTCTAAGGGACAGTTGTTGCTGGCCCAGAAAATTGTGCAACGCAGTCACTGAGCCTGCAGCCATTGCCAGCTGAGATTGCGCATTATGCAATTCCAGCAGTCAGCAACCAAACTGGACTATGCATTGTAAAGTTCTAGCAGTTAGTAAGTCTCCCAGCAGCCTAGATTATGCCTTGCGCAGTCTTGGTAGTCAGTCTCTCGACCTCCTAACCAAAATTTTGCAACCTTCACGATCAGTCACACAAGGACGTTGCAAGTCAGTTCTCAAGTACATTTTGGTTTTTGCCCCCACAGATTGCTTTCCATGAGTGTTGCCATGTCTCTAGGTATTTTAGGTGTTCATCTGCCTCTCAGGAGTGCAGGTACAATGGTTTCCAAGGGAGAAAAGTTGAAGATATCGTTCAAAGCACACCTAGAGATGCAGTCAATCAAATGTCTATGAGCTTGCCTACTCACGAAGATATCAAGTTGTTCGTAGACAAGGACATGAAGATATGGTAGCAGTAGCATCACAAGGAGAAACATCATGAAGAACAACTGAAGGCAGCATACCAAATGCAACGAATGCAACAAATGCAACGAATGCAGTGAATGCAAGAGGAAGGTTGTTGACAACACAAAGGTGGAACAAAGTTGCAAGTTCAAATAGATCCACTAATGATGAAGGCAACTTTAGAGACTCAAGCTATGAGGTGACGGTGTGACATGAAGATCACACAAAGACAGAGAATGGAACAAAGGGGGAGTTGCATGGGCTAAAGTAGCAACTCAATGAAGAACATGAAGTTGCACAAACAAACGAATGAGTTCCATCTATAACAGGAGCAGCAGTGGGTGCAATATGCACTCACCAAAAAACTGTGCCGATACAAGTTTAAGATCCATCCCAGTAGCTGGCACTGAGCAGACATGGCGAGCAGCATTTTTGATCGCATGTGAGGAATTCAACAACATGCATGTCATTGTGCGAACACATGCAATCCAACCCATTCAGCACACTCACCAAGGAAAAGACAAGAAGTAAGTCCAACTGGAGCTGAACATGTACTTCAACAAGTTGATGGGCATGACCACCATCACACACTTGAAGATCATCATGAATACTTTGCGTTAGTGTGTTGTCAATTCAGTCGTAGCTAAGAAGACCATGCACATGTTAGGAGACAAGTTGGATGAGGGAGCCAAACCAATGCACCGGTTGCAACGGAGGAAAGAGCTCACTTCAACAAGATGTCACCATGAGGTGCATGCACACCATCACGGATGACCAAGCTTGGCATCAGCTCACCACCTTCACCATCACAAGCATGCCAAAGAGTTGGTCTCATCACAATGGACCAAGTGTCAGTGATGTCTTGTACGGCTTTCTCAAGCCATGTAATCTCACATGAGTACATGTGCATTGTAATGTAATGTCATGTCAAGTGTAAGTCAAGTGTCAATAGTTGGATGTAACAGACATAGAGTAGATGAAGAGTCATGAGGGTAGATGAACTGTCACAAAGGGGAATGTCAAGGGTCACCCCACCCTTGGCTATAAATAGTCCCTCATAACTCATTGTGTAGGCTTTTGGTCAGCCAAGCTTCTGATAAGTCTATCCTGAAGAAAGCTTGGATAGTATTGTAACTCACATTGGCTTCTCCACTACATGGAGCTAGTACATCTCCTTGGAGAAGCAGGCGGATGTGGTTGTAACACTACGCTATTGGGGCTAGTAGGTTTACATGGATGTATTGTATGATTAGGACTTACACCTTTTTATATAATAAGAGCCAACACGTTTTCATGCATATGTTGTTATTGTAGTTGGACTACTCCGATTGCTTAGCAATATATGTTCTTTAACTTACGTATTTGTGTAGGAACTACCTAGTATGCAATTACAGGAATCTTGTTGAAGATGTGCAGTTGGTTTAACCATCACTTTGGATTGTCGACTAATCTTATTTCTAGCTTGTGATGCATCTTCACTCGTGTGGTCCCTTCTCACCTAAGTACTGCTACAGGTTGCTAAGTGGCGCACTCATCTCAACCCCCATGTGTTAGAACCTCTCATTCACCTTTCTTGACTCACTGCAACGGTCACACCCTTGCTACTGTTAGAGTTATCTTACTTGCCTCTGTGGGACATCGTGGTTAAGGCATTACCTCACGACCCACTGCTAGGACTCCTACACCAAACAGTCTGAGACCTAACTGGGGCTTCTTACGGGGGAGATTTCCTTGACATGTTGGTGGGTTTAGCACAATCAACACCACATTATCAAGAATACCATTTACTCTGAACAACATAACTGGCACTCCACTTTGAAAAATGCTTTATGGGCTGACCGCGTCACACCCAAACCCTCTCTGAACACTTCACCATACTTCCTGGTTTATGGGAAAGAAGTCATCCTTCCACCAAACATCTACTTGCCTACTCTTAAATTATCTCAAGAATCTGAAGGCGAGCCTTGTTTGCTAATTTAGTGTAAAATGGACGCACTTCACAAGTTACTGGAAGAAAGGATGAAAGAAAAAGAAAAATCCACACTCCATCAGAACTGTATTAAGAGATGGTTCAACAAGAAGTCTGCAAAGAACGCTAACTTCAATGTGGGTGACTTGATCTTGAAATGGGACAATCCCCATGAAGACAAAGGCAAGCATACAAAGTTCCAATCCCTATGGATTGGTCTGTATACTGTGCAGGAGAAGCTTGGCCCACACATGTATCGTCTGCAATCACTTGATGGGAGGATTGACAACCTTCTTGTCTACAGCCATGATCTCAAACACTACTTTCAGTAAGTCAGGGTCGTGCCCTACACCATGTACATATTCTATTTACTTTTTGTTTCCTTTTCGCTTTTCTTTACTATTTTCGTTCTTCTTTGTTTTGTTTATTTAGTATCATGTTATTTTTGGATTTCTCAATAAGTTTTGCCCTCTACTGAGTTCTGGCTTTTAAATGAGTATGTGGCTAAGATCCAAAGAGTCTTGTGACACTGTAGCACTTGGCTAGTCCTGTGTTTGTCTTCTATGTGCTTGGTTATAATCTTCGTTCGATGAAGTCTTGCTGGAAAATACGAGCCGTTTGCAAGGGAAGGTCGGGTCAAACCATGAACCTGTGTCCACACTAGTAAACCCCATGCCTATACTCATCCTTCTGCTTTGTGTGTTCAAGCTCATCCAACTACTAGAAACAGAGAAGGGGAAAATCTAAATGAGAAAACATATGTGAGACGTCTTACATGATCTTCTAAAGGAACAACCTCTTCTGCTCTCAATAAGTTGGGATCTCTCTTCCACCCCAAAAATAAATAAGTGTCTATTCAAAGTTCTATTTTAAAAATATGAGGCAAAAGAAGAGAAAGGTTTCTTATGGAAAGAGGTGAAGCATGCAACTCCACCAGGGTATTGACCAGGCTAGCTGGCAGTGGAGCAATGCTTGTGTTCTTGTGTAACTCCATCGGGGTATTGTCCAGGCCTTTTGGCAGCGAAGAAACACCAAAGATGAAAACTTATACTCTGGAAATTTTAAAATCGCGAGCCAAACTACCCTTCCCAATTTTGAAACACTGTGATCAAGCTACAACTTGTTATGTTTGACTGAGCTGGAAAAAGGTGAACCATGTCTATCCATGGGGTAAGTGGGGAAGCTGAAGTAACCCGCACAATGATTCAATACTCCTTGGTAGACCAAGGCCTTGTGTTTTCAATGGAACAAAAAAGAGAAGCTGGTATTCAACTAGTGTGTCCACAAGTGTTGTAGCAGTTGCAACGCCCTCCAAAATTTTGGCATGCATCCAATTTTAGATCCTTCCTTGGATTTTTCCTTGATGTTTGCAAACACTTAGGCTTATCCCATGAGCTCGTGTCGAGTCTTTGCACCCTCCTCGCTTGACCATTCATCGAACATCTTTTAGCATGACATCACAATGTCATGCTTGTGATCATGTTTTGGCTATGTTGAAGGTTTGTCTTTGTGTGTGAAAATTGTCTCCACTATGAAAGTATCTATCGCACTCACACACAAATTTGTATGCAATGTTGTGCAAGTTTCGTCGTGGTCATTCAACTATCTATTGCAAGTGTCCCACTTATCGCTCGCACCTGTTGGTCACTCACACTTAACATCTGTTGTCTTCTTGGTTTGAAGAGTCTAGTCATCGAGTCATGTTGAGTGTGTGTTCACAAGCTCATGCATGCACGAGTTCATTCGTTCACACACATAGTCATTTTTCTGAAGATTTGTTGACCAGCCCACCCTTCATCAACCGGCCTCCACTGAGTTGCACTGTACAGTCTCAGCCCTCAGTGATCATGTACTATTTCCTAGAATTGCATAGAGCTTGAGGCTACCTCCCAAACAGCCTACACTACGCAATCCTGGAATCGACCTAACTGTCTGTCACCCAAAATAGTGTAAAAGTTTCCCAAGAAGCCATCTCAATCTACATCATCCGCAAGCCAATCTATCAAGCCTCTTGCTACCCAACCAGAGAGTTGTCAACATGTCTACCTCCACTGACTAAAGAAACTTCCTAGACATGAGGGATAGGCAGCCACTACCTGTCACTATAATTTCCCTGAAAATCGCGTAGTTCTGTCAGCCAGTCCCTTTATCAGTCGGCCTGCTGCTCCTCTTGAAAACTACATAGTTCTCTTGGGATGTCCTCCAACACCCTGACACCTCACTCAGCCTAGAAACTGTGCATACATGCCTTACAAGTCAACCTCCCAATTATGCGCAGTTTTGGCCAGCAAGCTCCCATAGCCCACTGCCAACCTTCTTAGAAAATTTTTGCATCTTTTACTACCAGTGTCCACCTTGCTGCCCGCACTGCTTCCCTGGAAGTTGCGTAGTTTTGCCTCCCAACTGAGCCAGATCTCACAAAAGGTCACTTCTATTTCAAATTTCTCATGCCAGCTTCCGAGTGACCTCTACGCAATTCTCCTTGACAGTGCCCCAAAGCACGCATCCTGGCCTAAAATGTTTCATGCGCAGTTACAGAGCCTTGTCCTCTCTCCTGGTCACCTGCACCCGAAAAAGAAAGATTTATGAATTTGATGTCGTCTCGTCATGAGTGAATGCGGATACAAGTACATGGATGAGACCTGGCGCAACAGTGAATGGGATGAACAAGGAATGCATGCTAGGAGACGTGTTCACAAACAGATGAATAAATGAAGCATGTCAAGTAGTAGTGAAGGGGATACATGCACCTGCAACATCAAGCGAAGACCAAGACCATTGAAGACTCTGCACACCTTGCCATGTAGAGGTGAAGCTATGATACATAAGAGCACACTCATCACTCAGCAACACTGTAACTCGACATGGAAACCACCATCAACGTGAACATACCAGCACTGTCTTGTTGAGTCATGTCATGAGTCATCTCGACCACATCACTATTGTGGGAAATACTATTGTAATCAATGTAATGTAACATGGAAGTCCAAGAAACCCACATGTAAAGTTGAAGAGTCATGTAAGTCAAACAATCATGAGGGAAGTTGAACAGTTACAAGGGTCAGTTTCACCCTTGGCTATATATACCCCTCATTTGTACATGGAAATGACATTTTCACTTTGGCTACACCCACATAGCCTTGAGAGTTTGTAGCCTTTTCTTTGAGGGGCGAGTAGTGGCTCCAACGCCTGCTATCGGGGTTAGTGATGTATGGTGTACCTATGTGTCTTGGAACTTTTACTTAATTTAGAAGCCTGTTAACAAGCCATCACGTTTTCATACATGTATTGTATTCATTTGTAAGACTACTCTTTGGACGCTTGTAATGCATGTTTCTTTAACTTGTATTAAGACGGTTGAACTATTTTGGTTGTTTTAGTAGATATGATGTTGGAAATTTGTTGTATCACTTTTTAACGTTGTCTCACCATGTGGATTATTCTGCCAGACACTCGACATAATCATTCCAACAAACTTGTTATAACAATCGTCGCAATTGTGTGAACTATTTCGCTGGGTGTTGTATGTGCTATCAATTCACCCAGCGTTTATGACTGCTGCATCCGTGTGGACTACTCTGCCAGAAGCTACACAAGTCTTGTTGTGTTGTGTGTCTCTAGTAGAGTTGGGACTATTCCCTTCCGACTTGAAACTCACTCTCACCCTCTCTCTGTCTACAACGAAATAACCTTGACACTAGTAACACTAAGTACTCCCCAAGAATGTGAACCTCATTGTTCGAAGACAAAGTAAACCACTCTCATGTGCTAACAAGCAAGAGCTAAGGAAAATATTTAAGATAATTCCAACTAGACCATCATACCAGATGGGACTCCTACACCAAATGGTGTGAGGTCTAGTTAGGATTTTATACTAGGAAGATCCCCTGAAGTTGGTGGGTCTAACACTATGAAAACAGAAAGGCGTTGCATGTGATAGATATTAGAGAATTTGGTTGTGTTGTCTATCCACCTTTTGGTAGATATTTAAGTAGGGTCTATGGGGTAATAATCCCTTTGCCATTGAGTAAAATTCGAAAAATCACTTCCTAAAACTATTTCAAACTCCATTGAAAAGTTGGCATAAAAATGTTATGTCTTAGATAAGTTATTGGGGAATAAAGAATGGAAACACTATACAAAATGAACAATCATATCAAAACCATTATTACATTTAGATTTAATAAGAAATTGTGGTGGTATAAAGAATAAGAAGGTAAAGACAATGGAGATTGACATTGCATTTTCAACATAACAATAGAATCAATCATCCAGTGCGAAAAGGGAGGGAGAGCAATCCGATTTCGATCTCTACGATGGCAATGGCTTTGCTTCACCTTACCCGCGTTTGCCAAACTTTCAATGACTCCATAAGCCAGAAACCTGAATCCGCACGACTAGTACTGGTCATCCTCGCACTGCCGAGAGTAAGGGTTTCACGCTATTTGCTGCAGTTAGGGTTTATAAGAAAATCGAAGGTGCGAATCCGGCCGGATCTGTTGCATACGGTGGTTCCACAGGTGGCGCATAAAGCTGATAAACCCCTGATCAGTTTAAATGGGTTGGCTATGATTTTGAAACACTCGCGAATCGGGCACCGGACAGTTTGCTCTGTGGCAGTAACTGATGAAAACGGAAACGCCGGCCTTTTGGGGATATAGAAGCCACCGCAGAACTTTGTAGAAAAATACCCTGTGCTGATTACTGGTTCTTTTCTATGTTTATGGGTTTTTGGAATAGAGAATGGTGCTGCCATAGCACTACTACTGAAACAGGGTGATAGATCTGCTGTAAGGCCAGAACCTGGAGCATACCAACTAGTCGAACACAAGCGCAAAGGCAAGCGATCGGCTATCTTGCTGGAATGGGACGAGCATGATTGGACACTAGTGTCACACGGAATGAGTTATATTTGCGGACAAATCCAACCTTCCTAGGAGTCTAAGATTTGGGGGCATGAAACTGCCAAAATACCCCTTTGGTCTGAGCTTTAGGTCAAATGTGCTGAAGAAGACCAGATTGGCAAACAGCTTGCAAGTAAAAACCATAGATCCATCACTAACCAAATGGTTTTGTTACCTAATAAACAAATCAATCTACACCAAACTTAGATCTAGATGCCTGATAACAAAAAGGCTCCTCATAAATCTGGATCACAGTCTCAGATCATAGATTGGAGCAGGCAACAGAGAGATGGGATGACTATGACAGATCAACAAAACATCAAAACAACACTTGCATCGGATATGCTCGGAGGAAGAAAAAGTTCTCTCTTTATCAGATCCATGGAAGGGAACACAATATGCATCAGGATAGGGAAATGGGAGGCGACAAAAACACTCAAGCAAAGGATACAAGAAAGGACTAGAATCCCACCATGCAAACAACTCCTCCTCTACACAGGAAAAGTACTACAGGAGGAGCACAAGCTAATAGAATACGGTATAGGAAATGACTCAACAATTTGTCTTAGCACAATACTCCGCGGAGGCTATTCCGGCACAAGCTCAAAAGGACCTGCTTCCTTCAAAGATGCAGTAAAGGGGAAGATGGAACCACAAACGAAAATAGAACAACAATCTACAACACCAGGGGCCTATATTGTTGAGCAGACAACACAGAACCCTGCATTAACAATCGCCATACCAGAGGTAAATGAAATACATGCTAGTTATTTAACTAAAGCAATGATATGCAGGTTTAATGGTTTTTGGCCCAAACCGGAAGCCCTTCGTCAATGGATTTACTCCATATGGACAAAAAACTATGATATCCATCTCTGTTCAAAGGGATTCTTTATTGTCAAATTTGACACCATAAAGGACAAGGAATATGCATTGAATGAGGGACCATGGTTCTGGGGTAATGCAGGCCTTTTTGTGAAATCTTGGTTCCCGGATTTTGATCCAAATAGCATGGTGGTCTCCAAAATGCCAGTGTGGGTAAAATTATTTAACTTACCTATACCCTTTTGGCATTACAAAGTATTGGAAGGAATCGGCAACGCCTTGGGGACATTCTTAAAAGTGGACAATGAGCGTCTATCTAAGGATATCTACACTTTTTCCAGGACCTGTGTGGAGGTTGATCTCAGTCAAGGCTTACCACATCACATTCTCCTACTCCATAATAGAAAGCAATGGACACAGCCACTAGATTATGAAAACACTGCCTTTCGCTATCGCATATGTCGACAAACTGGTCATCTTCAGAGTGCATGCCCACAAAATAAAAAATATAGGAAAAGAAGACAGCGACCAAAGCCAAAAGGATGACAGTTTACAACCACATGGGCAGAGGATATAGAAGAGGAAAAGAATGCAGAAACCACTAGTATACCTCAAGAAGCTGAAGATGGACGAAAAAACCCAGAAATCAGTGAAGAAAGCATTCCACATCACTTACAGAATAATGAAAATCTGATTGAATATGCAACAGATCCAAATGCAAGCAACCCACAGCAACAATGTGAGAACCCAGGGCAGGAAATTGGAGGCAGCAAGCGAGCATACTCTACAACAAGCTCAGATTCTGAAAAAGAAATCGTGGCTGCCACAAACGAAGTACAAATGACTATTGTAACAACCATGGCCAACAATGAAGGCTGGCGGAAAGTGGAAACAAAGAAAGGTAGGAAAGCATAGATAGACAACTAAATATTTTTTAGACCCTGTTCTTAGCAGGACAAGTTTTGTTACAACATACGCTATTACAACATCTACAACATGTAATTTTACTCAATATTGAATAAAATTACGATTTTTCCAGTGGAAAAAAAGAAGGTAGAAGATAAATAAATTATTATAATGAGGTAATCATCCATAATCTAGAATATCAAAAGTATCTTGGTGTTTTACCGCTTCTAAAATAAGAACAAACTTTAGTGAGATGCATAGTGAAAGAGGCCATTGAACACTAAAATACCATGGGTTGAAAGAAGTTCTCATCTTTGTGAAACTTAGAAGGTGTTAAACATGAAACCTCTTCTCTAAGATTATTGTATACACATATCAAATCATAATTTTAAAACATTTATTACAATACCTACATTTGGTTTAATAGCTATTTTTTTTTTTTTAATTACATATTTTTAATTATTAAATATGCTCAATATGTGTATCTCCTTGTCTTATTAATCATTAAGTCTTGGCCAAATTATTAGGGAATAATTGAAAAGATTATTATACAAAAGAAACAATCATAGTAAAAATATTATTACTTTTAAATTTAATATGAAATTGTAATGGTATAACGAATTAGCAATGTAATACAAATAATATATTATGATGAGGTGATCAACCATAATCTAGAATATCAATAATCTAGAATATCAAAAGTATGTTGACTTTCCAACATCATTAAAATACTAACAAATTGTCATGAGTTACATAGTTGGAGAGACCATTGGGACATTAAAATGTCGTGGCTTGAAAAACACTTAAAAAACTATTAAATATTAGACTTTCAACCCATCATTATGACACTAAAAAACTATTAAATATTAAACTTCAACCATTATTATAAAAAAACTATTAAATATTAAACTTTCAACCCATCATTATTACAACCAAAAAAACTATTAAATATTAAACTCTTTCAATAAATTAGTGTATATAATCGCATCACATCATAATTTTTAAAAAAGAATTATCACCTTGTAATTTAATTAATAAAATTATAAAAAAAATTATTTTTAATCATTAAATACCTTCAAAATAATATATATATATATATATATTTATAGAGAAAGAGAGATAATACAGTTAATGAATTTTATAACCGGTGAAAAAATATATATATGTATAACCATGGATCATAAATAAATTGCCATCTGTTTGCTTAATTTGGAAATAAATCATTACCAAGGTGGTGGTAATAGTTAAAATTGAAACAATGATAAAATAAATATATTGTAAGAGCAATAACGATGATAAAAGGGAATATATATTAAAGAGGTTTCTCGGGAGTGACTGTCAAACTCTCTATACGGTAAGTGGAAAACCATTGATAACGATGAAGAATCAGTCCATCTCGTCCGGACGACAGATGGTCCTCATTCATTCGTGATTGTTTATTTGCTCCTTGCCATCTGGTTAAAGGTATTCATTGCGGTCCCAATGCTGCTTCCATTTTGAGATCCACATGATATTATTCTCTTCAACAAGTATTACGTGTTCCAGTGGTAAAGTGTATGCCCGTGAGATTCATATTCGGAGCAGGTTATGTCTCAGTCTGAAATTTTAATTGTTTTGTGAGTATTTAAGTTAACTTAAAGTGGAATAAAACATTTAAATGATTTTATTTATTAAGAGAAATAGCTTTAGGTCAGATTTTTTATTTATGTTATTTGTCTATAATGCGATTTTTTGGAGATTTCGGTGACGGAATCTGGCGGAGGAAGTTGAGGTTAAATGTTGATTTGTTGCAGTTAAAATGGTTTTTTAACTGCATATTTGGATTCAGCACCCTGAAAAACCCGTGGGGCACTTTGATTGTGCAGAAAATAGCTATCAAAC
Source organism: Pinus taeda (assembly GCA_000404065.3). Taxonomy (NCBI): domain Eukaryota; kingdom Viridiplantae; phylum Streptophyta; class Pinopsida; order Pinales; family Pinaceae; genus Pinus; species Pinus taeda. The sequence goes on along the minus strand of APFE031635542.1, from coordinate 29,919 downwards.
TTGTGATTCCAATAAATTGCTGCTGGATTTTGACCAGAAAAACCCACCGGAAAGGCTTCCAAAAAGTCTCATTATAGACAACTACAAAATATAATAGTTAGATTTATCGATACCAAAGAGTAATTGATCTGAAAAAATTATTTCTTTAAACATTATAAATGGCAGGATAACTTTATTAATTGTTTCCAACCTTATCCAAAAAAAAAATTGAGGATAAGAGTTATTTTTGGAAAATTAAACTGAAAGACATCCAAACATAATCTATCATAGAACAATTTTAAATGTACCTCAACACAATTTTAGTAATAAAATCTTATCAGTAAACCAATTTTTTTTCCATCCAACCTTAGAACTAACTCTAACTTTAACTAACTTTAACCTCTAACCTAAACTGTATTTATTCAATCTGGCTCCCAAAACTGGAAAAGAAAATAACCCATTCGTTCGTTCTCACATATTGCCTACCATTTTCTCTTTCCACTTTGTGTGGACGCAATCACAAATGAGCATAATGAAAAGACTAATAACTCACCTACAACAGTCCAACATGATATGTAGGCAGTCAAATCGTCCAAACGATAAGACGGGAAAGTAACGCCAATCCCCATTAAATTCCTCAGAGAGACACGGAAGGCAATGCCATTTGTCATTAAAATCAGCGGGGACCCGGGCATAACTGATGACTCAGGAGGTAGTCTTATCATAAGAGGAACCACCACACATTTGAACTTTGGATCCTACAGAGGAATTCACGTCTTTGAAGTGTAGGTGTCCTAGTACGATTAGGGTTTGGTATATTTGTATACAGTGCAAACTAGCTGATATCCTACTGCGAGAACTATATATAAGTTGCCTTTCATTTGGTTTTGTTCATAGTTGTCACTGGTCCTCTGGAAGCTTCATGAGTGCCTATGTACTGAACTGTTTCTACGTTAATCATCCCTTCTGGAAAAGTGCATAGGAAATCTATCATCACCCAGCCGAACGCAGCGAAGATAGGAAAATGTTGATTGCACATTTCATTTTCGGGATCTTCGGTGCGTATACACGCTTCGTCGACTTTAATGTCTTGGTTGCATGAAGTGTTTTGCAGGTTTCTTGATGTATAATTTCTTGTTTCATGACAGGGAATATTACTGCACTGACACTCTTCTTAGTTCCCCTGTGAGTTTCCCCACCCTATGTTTTCTTTTAATGAGAAGAAAGTTTATTGATGCTCATATAATTCCAAACAGTTTTTCGTTTCTGATGTGACTGGCACTGCAGAATTACGTTCTGGGAGATAATTAAGCGGAAATCGACGGAAGAGTTCTCTGGATTTCCTTATATTTCCACACTTTTGAATTGTTTGCTCTCTGCATGGTATGGCCTGCCGTTTGTCTCGCCTAATAACCTTCTTGTGAGCACCATTAATGGAACTGGAGCTGTCCTGGAACTCTGCTACGTGATTATGTTCCTCTTCTATATTCGAAACAAGAAATATAGGGTAAGTATACTACTGATTTATAAATTACATTTGAGTATGGTGATCCCCATTTGAATGGTGGTGGATGAAACAGGTGAAGATATTTGGCCTTCTGGTCGCTGTGCTCATTTTCTTTGTAATGGTCGCCCTGGTATCATTCTTAGCATTGCACGGGCATGCAAGAAAGTTATTTTGCGGCTTCGCTGCCGCCATATTCTCCATCTGCATGTACGCGTCTCCACTGTCAGTTATGGTAAATCTCTCTACTTCGTTCTCGGAAAAATGAAAATAATTTTTATAAAAATGTCAAGGATCCCTGGAAAAATAAAGGTGGTAAGTGATTCAGTCTCATCAGAAATATATCACTTTGATCAATCTAAAACAGGATAAAGCGAGGATCTATTAGAACCTAGAGCGAAAAATCTCTGATTGCAAAAAGTTGGAACCTTAATTTCTGACTAACTACGATATTCCATTACGATGTGTAGTTATCTTTTTCTGCGCATTCCTCGGTAGCTTCAACGTTCCATTATGATGATGTTCTCTCTCCTTCTGCGCATTAGCATTAGCTCTTCTGGTTGGAATTTCACACTCACTTTATTGGAAATTGATAAGTGAACTAATGATCATCCTAGAATCTATCCCATACCCCTCAAAAGGCAATGAAAGTTGTTTTGAAGTTTATTAATATATGTGGATTTTGGTGGGACAGAAAACTTAAATTTGGTATTAAACTTTTAGCCTAGGTTGAGTTCTTACTTAATATATGTGGATTTTGGTGAAGTTTATTAATATATGTGGATTTTGGTGGTACAGGAAACTTAAATTTGGTATTAAACTTCTAGCTTAGGTTGAGTTCTTACTTGAGTTTGAGGAAGCATTCGATTTCACACTCACTTTATTGAGAATATATTATTTGAATTAATAACAATTTTTATGAGTAAATTTTGCATATATCAATTGAGGGTTGGATTTTTACACTCAAAATCCAAAAATATTAGATTTTCACCCTCGCATCAGTGAGATCATGTACACAAACAACCACTTTTACTTCTCTTAGTTTTACATACACCAAACACTAAATTATACCACTTCTACTTCTACTAGTTTTAGATACACCAACCACTAAATTATGATGGTGTTGACTCCTCTATCAGCATACACCAACCGCTAAATTATGATGATGTTGACTCCGCTTGAGTTGTTACACTCTATCTTCTTCGTATGAGTTCTTCTAAGGCCATCGCCCGCCATCGCTAGATCTGTATATGGCAACCGTTTCACTATGATGCTGTCAGAGGCAAGAAAGGCAGTGTATTTCTTGTGAACGTATCCTATATGTTTTGTTTTTTTTATAAATATTTTAGTTTTCTTTGAATAATAAGAACAGCAAACTAATCCATATCAATCATAATTAATTATAAGAAACTTTACCAGTTTTAGAAAGACTTTAATCACCCTACAAAGTTGCAATCATCGTGTATTAATTAAAAATAAGCGAAACCTTTACGAAGACGTTAATCATTCAAATTTCTACTCTACTCAATTATGGAGTCGCCCCATTCCATCCCAAACCGTTATGAAGAGTTTAGTTATTCAAGTTTCCACTATTCCCAATAACGGATCCACCTCTTTCAATTCCTTTAGCAACCATTAGACATTTACAGGCATACTTTCTGCGTTTAACCTTGTTTTCCGGAGGAAAGAAAGTAAAACATGGCACCGCCCAATGCGCCAACTTTCCCTGCAAATGCCAACATTCCTTTATTCCCCTAAAAGATATTTTCCCTTATTCTTCGCTCATATGTTACGGGAATCTATTTCGATGGTAACGGTTTTCCTTTGTGATCTTGTACTGACCACATGCAACCGTTTTAATTCCTTCGATTAAAAACTTGTCTGGTATACAGTGAAAGACACGCATTGAGCGATGGGTCGTTTCTCCGGCTTTCTTTCGCTATATGCCCTGCGTAGATCCCTTTCTTTAAAAATCATTATTCCAAGAAAAAAAGTAATGGTTCGATAGGAAAGTTTTCTGATTGTAAATTGTTTAGCTAAAGAGACACAGTAAAGGGCAACTCAGGACACTGTAAAGGGGATTGTAACTGTATATTATTTTATTTACATTATATAAAGTTGTGGTAAAGTAATATTAGTGAATATTTTTGCATATTTTTGCAATATTATAAAAATTAATGGAAATTAGACATAATTATTCGATGTTATTTGTTTGATAGATTTTTGGGTTGGGAGTTTGTTTTAACACTGTTTTGGTTTGGTTGGGAGCTTGTTTTAACACTGTTTTTGTTTGGTTAAGAGTCTGATTTAAGTATTTGTCAGGAATTCTGTTGGCTAAGAGTAGGAGGTAAAGAAAGAAGTTAATTAATGAATTCTGTTGGCTAAGAGTAGGAGGTAAAGAAAGAGATTAATTAATGAGTCAAGACCCCGAAGCATTTGTCATGAGTGAAAGCCTTCCCAATTAGTGACCACCAACATTTGTCATTAGTAAAAGCCTTTGTCATGAGTAAAAGCTTTCTCAATTACTGACCACCAACAATTGTGAGGAGTGAAAGGGGAGTGAAAGCCTTCCCAATTGCTGACCACCAAATAAAAATTAGTGGCATAATTTTCCTTCCATAGATAAAAATAATAAATCAACCTACTAATTTTTCAACTAAATTGTTTTCTTTTAGGCAACTGATTTGTTTTTCCAAACAATTATCCGCTCCGAACTTTAGCATGTGATTTATGGTGATAACACAAGGTCGTAGGATATTTAAAAATGGAGAGCTCTAAAAATGAAATAATGTTTTATATTTAAGATTAACTGAAGTTTTGGAACTTCCATGATGTGCAGAGGTTGGTGATTAAGACGAAGAGCGTGAAGTATATGCCGTTCTTCCTGTCTCTCTTTGTCTTCCTATGCGGCACCTCCTGGTTCTTATTCGGCCTCTTGGGAAACGATCCATTCGTTTATGTAAGTTAAAAAACGCTTTCGTTCCAGTAACAGACTTTGTGTTAGATATCTTGGATAAACTATTTGGTATTTTTGTTGGTTGTCTTGAATAACCCAGTTGCTTAGATATTTTGGATAAATTATTTGTTATTTTTGTTGGTTATCTTGAATGACATCGTTGCTGTTTCATGAATGAATAAGATTGGATTGCAAGATTTGGGGACTAAATTTTCTGACCTAACAGTTGGACTATATCCTAAAGACTATTTTTTACCTTTGTTAATTACGCTATTATATATAACTCTGTGTTGATGGTTGGAGATAATTACTCCAGGTTATATTCTGTTAGCATAGAGTTTTAGGGCTTTTATATACCATCTAAATTTAAAACGTGTTAGTCATGCTTGTATTTTAATTTACAAAGTGTAAGTAATACTAGATTAGCATATATTCTTAGTGTTTTTGAGCCTATAATTATTATGTAGTTTGAAACAATGGAATGAATGCAATTTACAGAACAACAGCACTCCAAACAACTGGCAGCAGGCCATCTTCCCCTAACATTGATGCTATATTAAAAAATAGATCTGTTAATTCTAAATGGATTTATGGATCCACAGGTACCAAATGGGATTGGAAGTCTGCTGGGAGCAACGCAGTTGATTCTGTACGCTGTTTACAAAGAATGGAGGAAGAAGAGCGATAAGACATCGTCTCCTCCTGTACAGGAGGACGGAAAGGCAGGGGTTGAACACATGACTGCATTGGAAATGGGATCTTATGGGCAGACAAAGGCCGATGGTCCTCGTCATGAATGGTCTTGAATTTCATAAGGAAACAAATCAAAACTATAGCACCAAGTCGTGAGGCTGAGGGAACACCCTAGCACCAAGTCAACTTGAGATTATGATGGTGCATTTGTGCTATTGCGTTTAATGTTACAATAAGCTGCTGAGTGCGGAACTCCTGAATGGGGAATATGTGTAGATATATGGGCGTGCTGTATGCTTAATTTCTGAAATCTCAGTGATCTTAGTTTCTGTGGCTTTGAGAGATCTCATCGTTCTTATTGTCTGTGGCTTCAAAGATCTTCAGATCTTGATAATGTAATTATGTACCCAAACTTAAATAATGTGGTAAAGGCATCCTTTTAACCAAGGTATGATGTTTCAATCACAGGAAATTCACACTGATGGACGATGGTGTCAATTGAAGTACTGAAAATTCGTGTTCTCTTAGTATTTCTCGTTAAAGATATTTTTATATGTATGGGATTTTATCGATTCGTTTTCTTCCGGGACCTATGACTGCTAATTTAACAGCTTTTATTGATAAATTTATGTGTATTTGCCAATTGTAAACAAATTGTTGTTTGACAATAATCATCAAGGTTCATAAGACGGAAAAGTACAGGCGATTAATCACATTTGTTCCCTAGTTGGCGGTTTTGTAATTAATTGTCGGCAGTATAAATAAGAATAAATGTCAGTGGAGTAGAATCTTCTCTTTAAGTATAAATTTTGCTAATTTTGAAAATGAAATATCCAAGCTGTTGTGTTGAGAGCTATCTGGAATAAAATGTTCGAAAGGAAATGAAACTTCCCACCTGTCAGTTAGAAATTAAAAAGGTAAATATCTGTGAAATGTGAACTAATTAATAGTAAAGTACTTCACTTGAAGGTTAGAATTAATCTGTGTTATTAGTTTTTACTTTGCCAAGGAATATAGTAAGATTTTCAATATTTATTTATTTATTTATTTTATTTTTTGAAGTTAATTGCAATTTTAAATTTTTTTAGAGATCTTAATATATATTGGGTTTATGTTTGAGAGTTCCAAGAGAGGTAGTGTCATTCATCTATTTCCAGGAGAGTTCGAGTTCCATGAGAAGTAGTGTCATTCATCTATTTCCATGAGAGTTTGAGTTTCATGAGAAGTAGTGTCATTCATCTATTTCCATGAGAGTTCCATGAGAGGTAGTAGTAACTCACTAATTTCTCATGATTTTTGAGTAGTCCATTTAGCACTCATTGCATCGGACTTAGCACTCATTGCATCGGGTGATGATCGCGATGAAGAAGTGAGATTGAAACTAGTGAAATAAATCACATAGGGCCAATCATCACTTTCGGGTTAAACGCACTTGAGCAAGAGGCTATCAAGCCCCGGCGCACTTTACAAGAGGCTATCAAACCCCAGAAGAGCAAGAGGCTATCAAGCCCCGGAAATGATATTGACGCTATGTGATTCATTTCACTAGTTTCAATCTCACTTCTAATATATATTTTATTCAAAAATAACTTTTTGGTAATTTTATTTCTAATTTTTCTATTAGTTTAGTGAGATTTAATGGACATAATTCTCCATAACACATAATTTCTTTGGTGGAGGGCAATTTGTTTTTGGTATTTGTCATTAATTGACAAATAATTTTAAAATAAAAAAGCTAATTTTGTGAGTGGTGTTGGAAAGGAAGAGGAGACAAAGCATGAATTCACACAAAACATGAGTTGTTGATCTTCTATTGATCACACAAAACACAAAACATGATAATTACAATGAACCTAGTGAAGGGTATTTAACCTTTTCCAACTAGTTAGTTTTCTAAATTATCTTGACATGCAATCACACACTCAAAGTCATCT
>APFE031635530.1:77435-104280 GCA_000404065.3 Pinus taeda | reverse complement strand
ATGGTTTTGGGGCACATGGTATTGTGCACCCATGGTATTCTGCCCGTGGTATTATATGTAATGGAGCCTATAAAAGGCTGGAAGGACTTCATTGTAATGCAAGACCTGGAGGTGAGCTGTGAAGGCTCACTTGGCCGTATTGGCTAGGGTTTTGGCCAAGGATAATGAAATTTAATTATGATTGGGTTTTTCCCCGGATTTGGGGTTTTCCCAGATAAACATGTGTGTTTATGTGTTTATGGTTGATGCTGGTTATTTTTATATTTGTTTCTCTCAATAATTATCCGTAATTAATTTATGTTCTTGGGTAAATTTCTTAACATAAACTTCCCAAAATGTAAAGAGAAACATTCCTTGAAGGAATGTAGAGTCAATAGCATCAGCTTGTGCAATATTTGTGACCTAGAGAATTCTACAGGCTACTGTCCAGAGCTTCCTAAACTGAAAGCAACACGCAAGGAATCAAGTGAGGAGGTTCAATATTCTTACTTTATTGGGTCTAAGAAGCCTTGGCAACCACGACCACCAGGTATGTCTCAATATTTTTCTTTTAATCCGTGGAATAATGTATATAATGCTCAACAATTTCCATGGTAGTGTTCCACTCCTCCTCTAGCTCAATTTCCTTCATTGTGGAACCAATGGTCTTCTTCTCCACCTTTTCATTATCCTCCATCTCTGCCATATTTTTGGCCTCAAAATTGGAGGGGAAACCCTTTAGGTCCAATCCCTCCTACATTACCACAACAACAATTACAACTTCCACCTCTCTCGTCATCTGCTACTACTCCTTCCATATGACCCCAACTACCTGTACAGTCTAACCCTAACCGAAATAATAAGGCAGCCCAGAATATAGAATCACCCACTTCTTTCTAGACTTACTACATCACTCCTATTGGATGTAATGAGATCCACCTTCGACCAGGAAAAGTAGTAAATCCAAAGACCACCCGTGTTATTACTGAAGAGGAATGTGAATCATCAAGGGATGATACTATGGATCTCAATCAGACTGTTACACCTATAACAATCGATTTGAATAATGTTGATAAAATTATGACAATTAATCCAATTGTTATGGTAACCAAGGATCCCTCGTATCCACAAAGACTAGCTAAAACTGGGATGATTCCACAACCTAAATCTGATTTTCTCAAGGAGTTAAAGATTTTGCACATAAGGATTCCCTCGCTACAAGCCATTAAGGATGTCCCCATCTATGCAAAAACAGTAAGAGACCTATGTGTTAAGAAACTTGGAAGGAAGCCCAAAGACCTTGTTACCATCCATATGATGGGAAAATTGTCATAATTGATGTTTGGTCAGCCTCTTTTGACTAAATATAATGATCCAGGGAATCCTACAGTCACTGTTTATATTGATGAAAATCTCGTTTCGAATACATTAATTTATTTAGGGGCGGCAATCAATGTAATGACCAAGGATGTCTTCACCACTTTAGGATTACACAGGCTAAGACAAACACCTATAGTACTAGAACTGGCAAATATGTGATGTGTTAAACCTAAAGGAATCGTAGAGGACGCAATGATCATAATGGATTCTTGAAGGTATTCAGCAGACTTTCTTATTTTTCAAACCAAATCAAACCTAGGGGGACATCCCTTGATATTAGAAAGGCCTTAGTTGGTCACTGCAAATATATTCATAGGTTGTAGGTCTGGCTACATGACAATTTCAAGTGGACAAGCCACAAAGAACCTCGTCATTTATCCCCCTGCAAAACTAAGAAAGGATTTGGAAAATCCCTTATGGGATGAATTTGAACCTGAATCATATTATTCCCAGCCACTCCTCACTCTTGGCAAAGCCCAATATTTTAAGAATGAAATAGATGATGATATTATCAATGGCTTTATCAGTAATTCCCTTGTTGTTGCTTCTATCGATGATTCAAGGGTAGAATATACCATGGAAGACTTGAGTCTATAGCATACGAAAGTCACCCTTAATCTCAAAAGAAGCCCAGTTGAAATAGAGTGAGGAAATTTTTTATATATTAATCCTAATCTGACTCCCGAACAGAACAGGAGGATGTTACAATTGTTACATAAACATAAAAAGGGATTACACGGACATGAAAGGAATTCACCCTAACCTATGCACCCACCACATCTAAGTTAAAGGAGATTGAAATCCATTTAGGCATCCATAGTGATGTATGAAGCCAACACTTAAATAAGTAGTAAAACAAGAATTGCAAAAACTTCTAAATTCCAACTTCATTTATCCCATCTCTGACAGCCAATGGGTGTCTCCACTTTTCATTGTTCCTAAAAAGAATGAAAAATGGAGGATCTGTGTGGATTACAAAGAGCTTAACAAAGCCACTCAAAAGGACCATTTCCCTTTGCCATTTATAGATCAAGTCCTTGACGCCTTATCTAGAAAGAATTTTTTTTTTTCGTTTCTAGACAGGTTTACTGGTTATAATTAGATACAGATTGCTCTAGAGGATCAAGATAAAACCACCTTTACTTTCCCTTGGGGGACTTTTGCATACATAGTTCTCCCTTTTGGACTCTGTAATGCACCATCAAGTATTCATGGATGAATTTACACCTTATGGTGATGATTTCAAACTAGCATTAGCCAACCTCAAAAAAGAATTTGAGCAATGTGAGAAAAATAATCTTCCTTTAAGCACTAAAAAATGTTACATGATGATGAATGAAGGAATTGTGCTTGGGAATTATATCTTTGATGAAGGAATAAAGGTATACCCTACTAAGATAGAAATAATTGTGAAAATTCCAGCTCCCAAAACACAAAAAGAGGTACATAGTTTTTTGGGACATGTAGAGTATTACAAAATATTTTCCCCATTATTTTCTCTACTTACTAAAGATGTGGAATTTGTCTAGATAGAGAAATGTGAACATGCCTTTGCAGAATTAAAGCAGTGTGTATCAGTAGCTCTTGTTTCATGAGGACCAAACTGGGATCTTCCATTCCATATAGCAACTAATGCATCTAATATTGCTATAGGAGTTGTGTTACGTCAACTAGAAGACAAGAAGCCATATGCTATATACAACATCAACAAGAATCTGACTCCAGCATAATTAAATTACATAGTTACAGAAAAAGAGTGTCTTGCAGTAGTACATGCTATTATTAAATTTAGGCACTACATCATAGTTAGCAAATATTTGTGCACACTGACCACTCTATCATTCATTTCTTAACGAATAAACTTGTTACTAATGGTAGGGTTACACGTTGGTTGTTGTTGTTACAAGAGTTTGATATAACAATCTTAGATAAACCTGGAAAAGATAATGTAGTGGATGATTTTATTTCTAGGTTCACTGTTAATAGTGATTGCATGAACATTGAGGATTCCTTTCCAGATGAATATCTTTTTGCTATTTCAACTCGCTCACTGTGGCATGCAAACATAGCTAACAATATTTTTGCATGGAGAGTTCCACAACATCTGTACTTAAGAGAAAGGAAGAAGATTGTTCAACAAATTGCAAGATATTCTTGGGTAGAGGGATACCTTTATTACACAGGGCCAAATCATCAGATAAGGTGTTGTGTGAGAGAAGATGAGACTTTTGATATCTTTAAAGCCTTCCATGAGGAAGCTTGTGGAGGACACTTTGCTGACAAAAAGGATAGTATATAAAGTGCTTTCGACTCGATATTATTGGCCTACCATATTCCAGGATACAAACAAATTTGTAAACGGGTGTGACAGTTGTCAGATAATGGGTCAACACTTTGGTTAGATGAAATGTCGTTATAGCCTCAAGTAGTTTTGGAACCATTTGAGAACTAGGTTTTAGACTTTACAGGACCAATTAATCCTTCATCTCAGTAGAAGTCCTACATTCTAGTCTATACAGACTATGTCACAAAATGGGTTGAAATAAAGGCACTAACCAGGGAAACTAAACAAGTTGTTTCAAATTTTTTATTTGAATACATTTTTATCCACTTTGGAGTACCTCGAGAAATAGTGTCAGATGGAGGATTGCAGTTCACATCTCATTTTATCCAAAAGTTGGTTAAGAAATTCAATATCTTCCACATAACTACTTCACCATATCATCCTCAGGCAAATGGTCAAGTAGAGAGCACTAATAAGGTTATAGAAGGAATTCTCACTAAGATTGAAGCTAGCCATCGGAGGAACTAGGTTGATAAAATTCCAAAAGCACTATGGGCATATAGAACTACATGGAGAAATACTATTGTATTTTCACCATACGAATTGGTGTATGGTAAAATCCCATTATTTCCCATTGAGTTCGAAGTAAAAACACTTAGAACAACATTGCAAGTGAACCTGGATTTGACTACAGCTCAGAAACATCGGTTAAATCAACTAAATGAACTTGATGAGAAGAGACTGGTTATCATTCAAAAACTAGACATCATCCAACAACATAGGGCTAAGTGGCATGACAATTTATTAAGAAGAAGATGTTTTAGAACGGAGATTGGGTTCTACTATGTGATTCACGATTCAAAGACTTCAAAAGGAAGCACTGCACTAGGTGGCTAGGTCCTTATGAGGTATATACAGTCTTTGACAATGGGACTATGAGATTATTTACCATGGACAATGCTAAGGTTCCATTGTTTTCGAATGGGCATCGTCTTTGATTATATCATAAACCTATCTCGAAGGATCACAGGATCTAATCTCCAAGTTATGGAAGCCGGGGAAAATTCTCCTGTGCTACCAAATTCTTGAAATCCAATAAGTGTACCAGCTAAAAAAAATATTTTGTTGGTAGTTGATACACCAAAATATATAAATAATAATAATAATAAGAAAATAGAAAATTAATAATAATAATAATGAATGAATGAATCTACGTGTGAAAACCTCTCATGAGATGCAGGTAGATAATTGTGCCAACTAAAAACCACTTTGTGGCAGTTGACACACATTTTTATTTTTATAAGCTCTGTAACAACATGATATTTATGATACAGATGTAACAACATGCTTGTTACAAGGCCGTTTTTTCAATTTATTGTATTGTATTGAGAGTTCTTTGGTAGGCACAAAATTGCAATGCCGCAAAAGAATATGTTATTGTAATAAATTCTTGCTACAAACATGATTCAACCTACATGGAAGAATTCTTTTGTTGCTACATTTGTAACAGTTGGTCCAATGAAGATAATTATTGCATGAAACCAGTTGCAGTTTTCTGCATCATTAATTACCATCACCAATATTGTGTCATCACCATTAGCCAAATCGCCCTTCGGTAAGTCATTCAAAAAAGGAATATTTTTTTTCTTTATTTGGAAATCATAAGCAGTTAATACATCACTTTGTTTTGGTGGTTGAGGACAACCTTTGAATTCAATTTGGGGGGTGACAAATCATTTCGTTATCCCATACATAATTCAGTTTAAAGTGGCATTACCCATTAATCATTACTATTTTGCATGATTGATCTCCTCATTAATTCAAATCAAGTATCTATGCCAGATTTCCATACCCTTCGAATTAATGATGAAACGATATCCTGCGTTGTGTAACTTTCTGATTTAATATCCTTTCTTCTCGCTCTAATATCCACCCTGACTACACAAATTGTGACAGTAAACAGGAAAAAATTCATGTGCGATGGTTGCAGAAATTAGTGTGAGTTTGGTAAACAGTGAAGGATGGGGGGAGCAGTGGTAAGACATGAACCAGATTCCAGTGAAGCTTTGGAGAAATGTCCCGAAGCACATCAAATCTTCAAGGAAGCAGGATGGATTGAATTTTTTGAGCAACTAGGGGGGTCAACTGAAAATGTTTCCTTGGAATTTTCTTGAAATTGAAATACGAAACAAACGAAGGTTAAAGGCCTAATACTGGAGGTCACAAAAGAAGTAATTTCAAAATTAATAGCAATTCCACCCAGAGGGGAAGAGATGGTTCAATCAAAAAGTTAATGAACCATTCTTAAAGCTGAATTTTTGCAGGGGGAAGAACAATTGGTTAAGAAAGGAAGAGGAATCGACCGCCTTTCCCTTCCTCAACGATGGAGTGATGTTTCCCTATTTATCATTAAGTATATTACATGTGAGGGGAACTTGACGATAGTATTCAACTATCATTTTCCGTTGCTAGTCCATCTTTGGCATGGGAAACTGGGCAATCTCTCCTATTTCTTGTTGGAAAATATGAGACATGTGGTTACATCGGTAAAGGTAGCCTCTCATCCAAAGAGTTGCATTACCAACCAGAAACTTATAAAGCTAATCGTGATGGATTCTCTAGAGTTCCAAGGAAGAATTTGGCAAAAAGTTGTTGATGAAATCACAAAAGCCCCACGAAAATAACAAGTTGAAACTCCCAAAGATGCTACAGGGGAACCTAACATAGCTAAGGAGTAGGGACAGTATTTGAGAGTTAGAATCAAGAAAAGGTCACTTGAGAGAACAGTGGATGGTAGAACACCAAAGAGAAGGGTTAATTATGTCACTCAACCAAGACCCTCACCACCAAAGAAGAAACCAACACCCTCACCACCAAATAAGAAATCATAAGCCTTGCCACCAAAGAAGAAATCAGAACCCTCGTCGTCAAGGAAGAAGCCAGAACCCTCACCTTCAGTTAGGAAGAGGCCAGCCAAGCAAGAAGAGAAAAAGGAGAAGTAGAAGAAGAGGAAGCAGACTAAATAGGAAGATGCTTCTTCACCTGGTAAGGACGAAACCCAAACCCTGCTACTTAAAATTGACAAATTAGAAGTAGAAAATAAGAAATTAAAGCAGAAATTAGGGGGGAGAAAATTGAAAATGAAGGTTCCGGGTCTCAAGACATTTACCGAAGTAGTTGATAAGTTAAGATTAGAAACCACCCAGGGACTTGTATGTATAGCATGTGCATAATGTTTGGCAACAATAGGGTATAAGATCTGTGTTGCAGACACTGTTAATGAAGGAACCCAAACAGAACCATGGGAGGCTAACACACAAGATATTGTTGACGATGATGTTGTTACACAAGAACCAACAACTAAAATGGAGCACCCCATGATTTTCAACCCATAAATCGACACACAAGAACATGTCAGCAATGTTGCTATTACACAAGAACCAATAATTGAGGCAGAGGTTTTTGGGGAAGAAATATTGAGAGTTGCTCCATAAGAACCTGTCAATGAATATGTTGTTACGAAAGAACTCAAAGTTGAGGCAAAACGACTCAAAACACAAGTTGTTGTTACACCCTCCACTGCTATCGCACATGAAATTTCACAAGACCTTTTGTTTCCGAGAAAACTAGTGTCTATTCAGATCTGCTAGTCCCACTAAGACAGGTAGCTATCTTAGAAACAAACAATTCAAAGTAACTTGTGTTTTCCTTTATAGAAGATAGATAAGAGAGAAGCAGAGAGCACCAACCTTAGTCTTTCGCTTGGCTCCTTGCTTGTTTCCTCTCTCCTTTGATAGAGCTTGTCACTTCTTTCTCACTTGTCCTGCTTCAAAGAACACCTGTAGAGGAAAAGCAACAAGAAACCATCAAAGCATAAAGATATATTATACCATAAACAATGTAGAATCAGAAGTATATTAACCATACAAATGTATACACAAATACAAGATTCGTAAACACACAAGCATATGGAGGAAAACTCAAATAACTTTATTGATAGTAGAAGTAGAAGAGAGGATTACAACCCAATTGTCTGATCCAATATCATCTTCCCAGCATGAAAACCCTCTTCACCTCATGAAAAGCAAGATCACCCAACAATACAATGTCTCAAAGAGAAAACAATAGCACTTCCTTACAGATTACAAAATTCCAGCCTCTGGATCTCTAGGATGAGGGATCCATATATAGATATTTGCAAGGGGGTGAGTCAGCGTCTGGGTTTTTGATTAGTGTCATTTCACTGATAGTTCTTGGTTCCACTTGGAGATTTCATGATCCCTTACTCATCCTTGGGCAAATTCAGAGAGGCAAGTGTCATATGAGCAGTTTCTAGAAGATTCTCTGAGTTTCCACTTCGCCAACTGCCTCTGCCATTTGTCTACTCTTGCCCATCACACCCTACAGAAGGCCTTTTCAGTATTCATTGCACCCCCCATGTGTAATAGGTGAGATGCATCACACTTTGACCAAGGAGCAGTCTGTATGGGTCAGTTTTGACTAGTTCTGAGTAGTTTTTTAGGTGGAAATTCTGGGAAATGATGTAATTAGTTGACCTTGATCCTTTAGGGTATGAAACAACATTTTTAGGGGTTTAAAAGCCCTTGATTTCTCGACATATATGATTGGGTTTGTAGTGCCCAAATATGTCTATAACAGTTGCCCCCTAAAGCATGAGGTCGTAAATCTTCTGATGTCGGGTGAAATGCTTTATCATGAGGATCCAAGGTTTTTCAAAATGGAAGCTGACCTGTAATAAGATACAATAAAATACATTATATTCATAATATTTTCATGATCTAGCTGAGGCAAGCATTCCCATGCTCAGCTTTATAAATTCATTTTCATGTGCATAGGAGAGACAATCGTCTATTGTTGCAGACTGGTGATTCTGGTATAGCCATATCCTTAGCTTGGATAATCATTTGTGCAACTATGGAGTACATTTGATGTCTTTATTTTCCGAAATATATCGCAGCCCGGATGGATGAAACTAGATCCAGTGTCTTCAAACTCGTTCAATCATCGCCCGATGTACAAGTCGATCCATGTGAAAAGATGTTCTGAAGTCGAACATGGAAAGACATCGCCTGATTACCAGCCAATGATGTAAGCTGTTAATAGGCACGAGAGGAATCACCGATAATCATAATGACCCTCAAGGTACTACAGTACAATTCACGTGGTGTGAATATATGATTCAATGTCGAACACCATGCAAAATCTTTCAGTCAAAGGCCATTGATGTAAACCTGTCGCCGGAAGTTAGAAACTTGCCATTGAGGCATGCAAGCTTCAAAGTACTGAAAGGGTTGTTCCTAAGTCAAATTTTTGTATAATGGGCTAACGTCGACAAGAAGTGACCTGTCGTAGGAGGGCCTTAATGAATCCCACATCTATGACACGAAATGAAACAAATGATTTTGTGGAGGTGAAAACGATATGATGTTACAAGGTTCAGGAACGGTAGTCATGAAAAATGGAGAGTGAAGGTATTGCAGTGGATGAGGTGTTAGCTGGGTAGGTGAATTCTTTGAGCGACTTCTCTTGAACATATCAGAAACATTGAAATGGATTGGTAGCGTTAACCCCAAAAATGGATGGTATGGAGGATCAATGGTGATGTGACCGATGAACAGAATAACACAACCCGACTCAATCATGGTGATGGAGTGAAAGTGTCATGTTCAACCTTGTCAAGCTTGAGGAGGATAAAATATGCTTATTCTATAATTTTCCCTTCGGGAAAACATGTCGCTATATTTTAGCAAGCCTAGAGACAGTGAAACTCCCTCTTGTTCAGGTGGACAAGTTTGTCGCTATTGTTTTAACAAGATTAACGAAAAATATAAATTAGTCCTTTTCATGTTTAGAGAGTTTGAAAAGGGATGAAAAGGAAACTCTAGCGGTCTTTTTTCATGGTATAATCCCTTAAGTCCGAAAAAGTATAAAATAATATGAAAGGGATGGCTTTTCGATAGTTTTAACGAGTCGAAAACGACAAGCACTCGAACGTTTTGTGGAATGATCCCTCAAGTCCAAAAAGATTAAAATGTAGAGGAGGGATGGCGCTTCCCTTTACTTTAACGAGCTAGAAAGGCCAGTAGCTCGGCAATCGTTTCATATTTTACAAGTCTAAAAAGAGCTTAAAACAGACTCGTTTTTTAGGAACGAGTGATGTTTTCGGGTAGCAACTGGTTCCAGGTAAGTTTGGAACTTCTCAAGCATGGCAGTGTAAAGAGGGTGGCTAACAGAATCACTCATCACAGTTGTTCCTCAAAAGGGTAAACGATCAAGTGGAGGCATATGATCGGCTAAAAGAGTGGAGGTGATGGTAAGAACATGACCAAGGCTCAAAAAGTCGATAGCAATGCAATCTCAAAGGTTATTTACCGAGGGTGGATTCATTTTTTAATGAGCTTGAATTTTTAGAAACTATGCTCAGTGCTAAGTTTATTTTTTAATGAGCTTGAACTTTGCAGAAACGTTGCTTGTTGCTTGGTTTATTTTTTAGCAAGCTTGAACATTGCAGAAACATTGCTCGATCCAGTTGTCTTTAAATATGTCTATTATTAGTAGGTTAATTTTTTAATGAGCTTGCCCCATGCGAAACTTTGCTCATATGCCATTTGTATGCAGGCTAGAAACGACCAACTACGATACTAAGAGTTAATGAACTACTGAGGTTAGGGAGGATAGTTTCCTACAAAACATTTCCTTTACTTTGTTGCGTCCACTAACAAAGGTGAATGGTGGATCAAACCAATCACCTAACTAACCAGCTTGAAGTAAAAGTTAGACTAAAACACTACGGGGTTAGAGTTACGCTGGTCGCTTTTCACTTGCGTAAAAAAGGTTTGCATGCTCCCAGGTATGAAGAAAAGTAGAGTTTCCAGGTTACCATATGGAAGTCGTTGCATTTAAGCAAGGTTGTTTCATCTGCAGAGCAAATAAAACACTTCCTTGGCTTTGTCCATTGAAATAGACAAAGGTGAATGGTATGGGTTAGCACTTCCAATCACATAACCTTCGAGGAGATCCTGTTTTGGACTGATTCCATATCCTACACGGACGGGTGTTTCAGACCAATCATATAACCTACGACAAGGAGATTCAATTTCAGACTGATCCCACATCCTACACGGACAGGTGTGTCATATTGGTCACAAAACCTACGAGGAAATGTATCTTTTCATCTAGGTTCACCTGCCGTAGCAGACTAGGGTGCATGCCCCCTAGGCTTCGTTACATTCACCGAATCATTCACGGTAATTAGGTGGATGAACTAGAGGTTGAAGAGACATTCCTTGTGCAAAGAGACCACTTAGGGATGGTATTTGACTCGTAGCTGTGTTTGAACTGGGAAACGAAAGATGGTCAACAAGTTATACCATTCTGCCTTCATACGGGAAACACATCATCCGAAAGAGTGAGGAAACAATAGCTCCCATACTGTAAATGTAGTCACACCCAAGGAGTAGATTGAAATCTAGTGGCCCTTGGACTACCATCACGTTCAAATGAATGGTTTTCCTTCTCAAAGTTATAGGAAAATTTGGAAGGATCCCTAATGGTCGACTGGTTCCTTTATTGAAGCCTAACAAATTTCGATTCACAGGCAGAAGTGATGGCGAACCAAGCGCTTTCCAAGTAGTTGAGGAAAGGATACTCACAGAAGCCCCTTCATCTATGATAGTGCCAGCCATGATCATTCTAAAAACTTGTACTATGATTCAGAATGGTACATTAGATGGAAGGTGGGGTCCCGCTAGTAGATTCCAATCAAAGGAAATGACTAGATTTCTTAGAGGAGGGACCAAATAAACAGTCAGATGAATCTCTTGAAATGGGGAACTTCCCTCCTATGGTAAAGGAACGGGTAGATTGCCCCCATGTTCATCAGACTCTGTGTTAGCAAAAATAATTTGAATGGTGTCGTTCTCATTCTCTTTGGTGACTATATCATGTGAAGGTGGACCTTTTGAAGACAAGACTGGGTTGACTACCATCACGACTTGTTGACTTTGGTCCGGTGTGGACTCAAAGGGTTTATCTTCAATGATATGGATTTCAACCGACAACAGAGGTATGTCAGTCGAATTTTCAACTAGCGATGGATTTGGCAAGAGTTTCTTGTATCCAGGCGGAAGTCGCTGCGGTGAAGCAGGATGGTTATCCAAGACTCTTTTAGCTTTATCTAGAAAAGGACAACGGTGAAGGGCATGATTGCCTTCACACAACCTACAAGGAAATCTAGATTTTCCTTTTTGTCCATTGACTTCATTTTCACTAGTCGATGGCGTACTCTCAACATGATCGATAGAGGTTGATGACACCAGATGGTGCAAGCGGGGAGACCAGTCTCTCAAGATCCGCGGGATGCAAGGACAATCTCGATGATAGTGGTTCCCTTTGAAAATTACGCATGGAGATTTGGGTTTGGATGGTGCAGTGTGCGGATTTTCGCTAGACGATGCATGGTTGCCCCCTTGCATGAATGGTTTCTTCTTCTTCTTCTCCTTCCCTTTCTTCTTCTTCTCATTTACTTGGTTTTTAGTATCACTAGTTTCACCAAGCGAAGAGGAAGAAGGAGAGGGAGAAACAAACGAAGTAGAAGGTGAGGGAGCGACTCTAGCATCATCTGGTTGCTGATTCAATTGTTGAGGAATTACGCTGTTTTGAATGACAACGGTTGAGGATAGCCATACTGGCAGGCCAATTATGAGTCCTGGAAGCGACAATGTAGCCATATAAGGAGCACCAATATCTCCCCAAGAGGAGGAAGGACTAGGATTCCGCTCAAGGGGAAACCCTTGATTGGTGGGCTCCATTACCTCAACCTAAGATCAACAAAGGAACAAGCGTGTTATTCCGAATTAAATGAATTTTATGACACTTTGACACAAATTGCTTTTCCAATTTTTAAGAGTCGAGAAAAAGATAAAGGTGACTCTAGTCGCCTTCGATTTTTAATGAGCCTGAAGTGACAAGTGCTCAGATGGACCTTTTCTTTTAGGGAGTCAAAAAGGAATGAAAGTGACTACTTTGGAATTCTAGATAGAGGGATTACCAAACCAATCGCAAAACTACAATATACACCTTGGTTGTAAATTAAAGAGAAATTACCAAGGACTTTACGTACGGCAATCAATCTTCCCGAATGTTGTGTTCAGTGCATTGCGATCGATAGGGCGGCAGACACAACTTCCTAAGGATAAAGGATATCAGCCTATTGTGGTCTCCCAATATACACTTGATGGTACGGGGAGCACAAGTCCGTACTGGCAATTGTCGTATCAAAGAGGAGGAATCACCCAACCTTCGATGAAAACAATAGTTACCAGGCTTTACGATGCTAGAATACGTCTCTAGCCTAGACTTCTAGATGTTGTGCGTTAGGTTCCAAAGTGTTTTTATGTTCATTAAGGTTTAGTTTAGAGTTGATCTTTCTTAGAAGTTTTTCCTTTCAAGGTTCACTGCGTGATGTAGATGTAAAATTCCTAAATATGCAATCTAAAATGATAAACATTCATTTTTTTTCTTTTAGCAAATGAAAATCCTAGCTACTAAATAAAGAAAAGTACGATTCTTTCAATAGAGAGCAGAGAGCACACACTAAATGCACTTTTCCTAAATCATTTTCCGCATGGAGTCTAAATGCAAATGAAAATGCACATGCATGTATTTGTTTTTCTGCTTCCTTAATGTATGAATGCCAAAAAGGAAACTAAGTACATATCTGAACTATTTTCTTCAAAGCGACACTTTAACAATTTCTTTTCAAAACGAAAGGAAGACTAAGACGACACTTTCAATTTCGAATGGAAAATTGATTGAAACTTCAAATATTGACAATTCAAATCAAATACAATGGAAAAAGTACAATCGACTATCTAGAAGAGGAAGACTTTACGAAACTCTTCTTCTTGACTCAAAACGACAGTTACAACACTTTGGAATCAAAAGACGATAGTTTGATTAAGCTACTTTTTGCAAAGAAGGACTGTAAATGATGAAAAATACATAAAAAAAACATTCACAATTCCTTATCAATGGACGCTGAAAATGTAAAGGAAGAAGGCTTCAACAATGATATACTGATTATAGGCAGTAAAACTACTAAATAGAGCTGAAAACAATGAAGCAAAAACCAAATTCCAGAGAGGGAAACAGTCTCATTCAATCATCGTACCTGTCCTTAAGGGAAACAGGGATGCATCTCACCTACAGCACATGGAGGTGCGATGCATCCAGACTACCAATAAGAGACACTCCGATGGTCCAGAGAATGAAACTGAGCTTGATTTTTTCTCAAAATTTACAGCTAAGTTCAATTGTTTCAGCCAAGCTATGATAGACATTAAACAAAAGGTATAGGGGTATGACCTTATGAGGTTATTGAGCTACCACCAGTGCACTTAGGATGTTTGCAAGTCAGATGTTTAGTTCATAAACCAACTTGAAGTTTGACTGAAGCAGTGGTGATCTACTTTGCATTTGCATAACAAAAGCAATTCGAAGGCTAGTTGGCTTAACTTCAGGCTCCGTCTATAGTTTATAAAGCAAACAACAGTAACAAAAAAAAAACTATTCGTTCCCTAGTGGAGTCACCATTTTGTTTCCAGGAAACCTAGTGTCTATTCAGATCTGCTAGTCCCACTAAGACGGGTAGCTATCTTAGAAACAAACAATTCAAAGTAACTTATGTTTTCCTTTATAGAAGATAGATAAGGGAGAAGTAGAGAGCACCAATCTTAATCTTTCGCTTAGCTCCTTGCTTGTTTCCTCTCTCCTTTGATAGAGCTTGTCACTTCTTTCTCACTTGTCCCACTTCAAGGAACAACTATAGAGGCAAAGAAATAAGAAACCATCAAAGCATAGAGATCTATGATACCATAAACAATGTAGAATCAGAAGTACATTAACCATACAAATGTATACACAAATACAAGATTCATAAACACACAAGCATATGGAGGAAAACTCAAATAACTTTATTGATAGTAGAAGTAGAAGAGAGTATTACAACCCAGCTGTCTGATCTAGCATCATCCTCCCAGCATGAAAGCCCTCTTCACCTCATGAAAAGTAAGATCACCCAGTAATACAATGTCTCAAAGAGAAACCAACAACAGTTCCTTACAGATTACAAAATTCCAGCCTCTGGACCTCTAGGATGAGGGATCCATATATAGATATTTGCAAGGGTGTGAGTTAGCTTCTGGGTTTTTGATTAGTGTCATTTCACTTATAGTTCTTGGTTCCACTTGGAGATTTCATGATCTCTTACTCATCCCTGGGCAAATTCAAAGAAGCAAGTGTCATATGAGCAGTTTCTAGAAGATTCTCTGGGTTTCCACTTAGCCAACTGCCCCTGCCATTTGTCTACTCTCACCCGTTGCACCCTACAGAAGGCCTTTTCAGTATGCATCGCGCCCCCCATGTGTAATAGGTGAGATGCACTGCACTTTGACCAAGGAGCAGTCTGTATGGGTCAGTTTTGACCAGTTTTGAGTAGTTTTTCAAGTGGAACTTCTGGGAAATGACGTAATTAGTTGACCTTGATCCTTTAGGGTATGAAACAACACTTTTAGGGGTTTAAGAGCCCTTTGTTTATCAACATATGTGATTGGGGTTGCAGTGCCCAAATATGTCTATAACACCTTTACGCAAGGTGGTGGTCATATTTTCTTTTTTATTGATATAAGAACTGCAAAATTGGAAAAAAATGGCACTTTCCCTGAGAAAGGGAATGATCTCTTTACAAGAACACCAAAAGGTTATTCATGAACTCAAATATCAATGGGATGAAGAATTACTAACAGAAGAATTGGTAAAGTGGGAAACAAGGAAGGATAAAATGGAGAAATAAAAATAGAGACAACAACTTCAACAAGAGGTTATGAAGCTAATTGAGGAGAAAGGTCAAATATATAAGTTAGCCCTAAACCATTTAGGTTGTAGGGAATCATCTCCATCCTATGTAATATTCTTGTGGGAAAAAAATTATTTTTTCCAATTAAAAGCTATTTATGAGAATAGGCCCTACAAGAGTAATTCCACTAAAACCTTTCTGGAGGTATTTGATTCATGTGGTTTTGATGAGTAGAGTTTGTTATGTGAACTCTTTTTACATAATATATTTTTTGAGCATTCTAGTTTACAGATGGTTGTAAATCTCACTCCTTATGTTGGATATTTGCAGCTTCGGGCCTTCATATCTTTTATGAGGAATCAAACTAACTAGCACATTGCCACAAAATCATCTGTTGTTAATGAAGAGAAGGAAATCTTGATGGTAAGATCAAAAATGGGCATGGCCACTACTATGAGGCATGAATTTAAGAAATTTCTCAGTAACCCTGGCATGATAAAACAATTATCCCTCTACTGGAGAAGGATTGTTGGATTTTATTTTAATTTTATTTTAATATTCATGTACAACTGAAAAGTCGGGCATTGGTTAGCAGCTTGAAATGGTGGGAAGCTTGCAGTGAGGAATTACAAGCAAGGGATCCCTTTGGATACCTTGATTTCATAATTGTTGTTAATCGATTCCCAAAATATGTGCAAATTGTTAAAATATTGGGATCTTTTTGGATGGGGCTTAGATTCAACTTTCCTTTGATTTGGCTTCCAGTTGAA
The DNA here is from genome assembly GCA_000404065.3 of Pinus taeda. Taxonomy (NCBI): domain Eukaryota; kingdom Viridiplantae; phylum Streptophyta; class Pinopsida; order Pinales; family Pinaceae; genus Pinus; species Pinus taeda. Next base: position 87,992 of record APFE031635530.1, on the reverse strand, counting down.
AAATATCAGCTTGACTTCCACCTGAACAAATATGATGAGCGTTCACAGACACACCATCTTGTGTCTACTTAGGGGTATAGGAAAGATGATGAAGACATTGATGACACTTATGATTTCACAAGACTACATCAGCAACATGCTAATGTCACGATAATTGAGGACCCTAAAGATTTTGAAGAATATGCATGAGGACATGCAATGGCTTCAATTGGAGGGAGATGTTGGGTGAAATATTTAAGGATATTTTAGGCATCCTTTTCCCCATTTTTGGCCATTTTAAGTGATTTGTACCTGCAATTTCCCTAGTATAATGCCACTCCCTCTAATAAAGAAACAATTTTTTCTTTGACATATTATTATGCCCTTTTCTACCAAACATTGAATGAAACAATTCTTTCCTTATGATGACTAACTAGGGTGTCTTTGGAAGAGTTCTTCATAATGTTTTTCTTTGAGGTACTTCCACAGCTATTGATGGCCATGGATGAACAATTGTTGTTATTCCTTGTTGCTACACGATTTAAATTGTTGTTACAACTCGAGATTGTATTTATTTGCTGTTAGACCATGGATTGCCATCTTTTGTTGTTACACCATGAAGTTGTTGTTACACTGTGCATTGTCAAGATCGTAGTTGTTACTTTCAAAGACAATTGTCAAAGAGCCATATAAAGTAATGAAAATATGGGCGATTATCACAGTGTGTCTAGATAGGAGTGGTGTAAATAGCTTGCAATAATTTATATCTTTTTAAATTACTTTTGTTAGTGTAATCAACATGAGAATTGTGATTCTCATGACTGATTTGTTTTTCCAATTTCAGGACTCTGTAAAAGTCTTTACAAAGAGAGCTTAGTCTCATGTAAGGGAGACATATAGCAGCATAGAGATATCGATATTCTAGTTTTTGTACTCTTCATCCATTCTCAATACAAAGTATAAATGGTGATGTTACAGAAATTCTTATGTTGAGTTTTTAACTAAGTTTTCATTTTCTTCCTGCACCCTGCTAGGGAGGAAGGACCCTCCTCTTTAGCAGGGATTGTAGTGTTGGTAGAATAGTTATTTATTTTATGTCTTAAGTTTGGATTTCTTATTATCATTGTACATGTTCAGTGTGGGGTATATACACTTCTACTTTCAGAATTATTGTATGTGATATTACACATGTTAAATAATTATATGTTATTTAATTCTCAATAGTGTATGGCATGCCAATCCTTATTCTGAAGCTTTTATGAAGCGTGGATTCTTTCTTTGACACGAGTATTTCATTTCTACAGTGTTCTTTTTTATTTCTACAAGTTGAATTTCCATTTTGCAAGAGTATTTTAATCCCTACAAGCATGTTCAATAACATATTTTATTTTTTGTTTCGCCTAGTTGTTACATGTATTGACAGAGATAATGTAGACACATTTCAAATAAAAATACTTACCCTTGTTGATAATTAATGTTTGTGGAAGTAGTAAATTTGACCAAACAATTGTGCCATTGGATCCCTGACAAGGAGACATGTTTTTTTAGTAAATCCAATGCAATTCAGATGAAGAAGCATTAGACAATATTTATAAGGTCGCTACATAGAGGAAAGATTATGTGAACCCAATTGTATAGGGTCTACTTAGTTATTTTAGCATTAGATCATGTGCTTCAAATTCTGAAGAAGGGTTGGAGAATTGGTTGAATTAACTTCATAAAGTTTCCACTCGGACGAGCATGCACATTACCCATGCAGTATGATAGATCAACACAAAAGTATCATATTATTGCATCATGAAGGTACCTCAACAGGAATTGAATTAGAGTAGCAAGACCACATTTAGTTCTAAAGATTAAAATGGTACGTTAAAGGAAATTTTGAAGGAAATGGGGAACCAAACATGTGTGCCTAAGGATCATACTATACATCAACCAATAGTCTTCTCTCTAGCATGAAAATCCTTGATTAAAAGAAAATATGTATGAATGGTGGCAAGGCATTGAAAAGTATGGATGATAGGTATGCTAGTTCAAGGTCCATATGGTGGGAAAAGGAAAATTGAATGCCCACTAAGGAGAAAGGATGTTGGACCTACATATCGTATGACCATATTGATAAGAATCATCACAAAAAGACTAAACTACATGGATTGGTGTAGGGAGGTAATAATGTTGTAAAAGGGAAAGTTTTGCACATAAAGGATCACTTCACCTATAGTTTTCCATAAGTGTGCAACGCGCAATGTTGGGGACCATTGTGTTGACGCTAAGTAGAGGATAGTTGTTTAAGTCACAAAAAATAAAAAATAAAAAAATAATCAATAAGTATAATAATGTGACTGTTGGTCACGTCACAAGGGTGACTCATTAAGATATTTTCTTAATTGTCGAAAGATATTTTAATGCTTGAAAATTATTCATGCTACTAGAATCTATTCGGAGTTATTGTGGATGAGATGTAGGCATGGAAGAACCACACACTAATCCAAGCAAAACCCATGCCAAAGTTATGATAAAAAATTGAGTTATAAAGACGTTGAGTTATTGCACTTAGGCCTAATGGTTATAAATATGTAGCCGAAGGTCCAATGTTACTTATCATGTATTTTTTGTTGCGGGCTGGGAGTTAGAAAACCACCTAAAGCAATTGAAGTTCCTGATGGTCAATGGTTTTGGTTGGGAAATGTGGTGGCACTAAACAGGAGTCATGGATTAGACATATGGGATGGGATACATGAATTTCACCAGTGCGAAGACCTCATACTAGGAACCCTTTCATTTCAATACAAGCCAAATTGGTCGAGGAGGAGGTTGAGGTCCCAGAATGAGAGGAAGTAGTTGGAGTTCCTAGTTTTTCATCACAACCTAGAGGGTTTGGACCGAGCATTCTAAATTTATTGGAGATTCCTCAATTTGGACGCAGTAATGAAATTAACTCTATTACCAAGTTGTTGTTATGTTGTGTGCATGGCATTTATATTTGGTTATATCGTTCCATCAGGATTACCCCATAAGTAATCGATAAGATCATTTGGTTACCCTTGGTAGGTGAGGACCCTGGGTCATTATTCGAGGAAAAATCCAAAATTTTGGGCATGAAGTTGTAGAATAAATATGTTACAACGAGAGATAAGTGAGGATTTCTGGTTTTAGAGATAAATAATAAAAGAGTTCAGTTTTCCACACAGGTGTTTGCCTATAAGTTACTCCAAAAGTGTAGAAAGTATGAAGTACCTATAGGCTTGATTCTTGTAGCAACTAAGTGTGTGTTAGATGTGTGGATGAATTGGGTGTAATTTTTTCTTATTCAATTTTTGGCGGATTTTCAAGCCACGCAAGATGTAGGTGTGAAGTTTCGTTACACTTGGTTACTCATCTTAATTTTTCTCAGTGAGTGGGGATGCTTGAAGACTTGCATATAGTGGAGAATAACTAGATCCCTATTGTAGCCACGCGCTTTCAACATCTATAGGAAACTTCAATCCTTCACCAGAAGATTGAAATTAATATTACATTCTTTTTTTTATCACGAGATGATCAATTGGGTGATAAAAATTACTATACGCATTTTCAAAAAAATAGTTCAGGAGTATGAACCAATCATGTGATTCAAAGATAATCCTCATCATCTATATATTTAGGCCAAGCACAGCCCTTATAACTAGTGGGTGCAATGCAATTTTTGATTAATTGATGAAGAATTTTGAGCACAAATTGCTACATGGGAATATGATTGGATGTCACCACTGTGAGAAGAGTCGAATACACATAATTTGGAGTGAAGCGACAAGCATGAAGAATAATAGGGCCAATACCAAGGATTGTTGGCACAACCTATAGGACATCCAGAGCTAGGCGAAGGTTAAGAACCTAAAAAATTAGAAACTCCATCTACAAAAGCTAATTCTATACAAGTTCAAGCCCCAATAACTGCATGAGTAAAGAGGACTACTACAACAAGCGTTGGGGAAGGTACATCCTATGCTGGGAAAAAGAGTAAAGTGACTCGCATCACTCAGGTGATGTTTATGTCTAAATATGATATCAAGCACAATGTTGAGAAAGCTTATGAGAAAGCAAAGGAATCATTGAGTAAGGTGGATGAACAAACATAGGAATCTCCCAAGAAGGTTTAGTAGGATCAATAATGAACGTTGGATAAGCCATAACAATTGAGGTAGTCGTTAGACTCTAGTAATGGTGTAGTAACACCATGAGGTATTATGGAGCAAATAGAATAGATGGAGACCCAAAGTGTGCCTTTTATCTTGGAGCCATGAGCAGATATTTATGTTGCATTTGGGGAATGCATAACACTCTAGATCTCTTCAAAAGCAGTAGAGTGCCCTATTAAAGTAGTTCCCCAACAAGTACAGGGTTTGACACATATCAATTTTATTTTGTCCTAGTTATATGTAGATAGTTTACATCAATTGTAGCATAGTGTTACTATGGAGCTATAGTCACGCACCATAACCACTAACCTAGATTCAGTGCAAGCCCTTACAGCTCAAGAAGTATGGAAACATGAGAAAGCGTTATTAAATAAGGAAAATAAAAAGGCCATGGATAGGGAAATGGAATTGCACATAGATCTTAAAACCATGTATAAGCATGTCGTGGTAGAGTATGTGGAAAAATACAATCAGGAAGAAGGTCATGTGGTGAAGATCGATAAAGTTACACATGCACTAAAAGCCCAGGTCAAGGAGCCTAGAGCACAAAAGAGGCCGCCTATGCCACTAAAGGAGAAACAACACCATGTTGAAGCAAAGAAAACTCTCACATATTTTGCAAAAATACAATAATTGCATCACTAATTCCAACCTTTGTATGTTGATGGAATAACTTTATGGACTCTCATTCTGCAAAATCAAGAGTCAAAATATCTTTCTTTCCAAGTACAAAATGATAATGAGAACGTGGAGAAACTTGTTTCTAGACTGAGACTTTTGATTCATGATGATAGGAAGGTCACTATAGCCCAAATGATGTAGTTGGTGTTATGGGCAATTTTAGTGTCTTTTCGAACTACTAACCCCTAGACCTAGTAGCAAGTCTAGAATGACAGTTAAAGTAATTCCATTGCTTTTCCTATAGCTAGTAGATAAAAGGAAAAGGAGTAGACGTACCAACCTTATTCTCTCGCTCGATCCTTCTTCCCTTTGACCACTTTCACCCCTCCCTCCTGTACTTAACTCGCTTGTAAGGTACCTGCACAAAAGAGACAGAAAACCATCAAAGCACACATATCGATCGATCTATTAACTAAACATATTATAGAATCGAAATCACAATATACATAATATAACACATGAATGGGAAAAAGCATAGAACTCTTTATTCATAGAAAGGAAGATTACAACCCATGTAGATGCATGTTCGATCCAGCATCATCCTCCCAGCATCAAACCCTTCTCTCCTCATGGAAACAACAATTTGACATGATAACATTACTCTCTCTATTAAACTCATCCAAGTAGCATTTCCTTATCTTCAGAAGTCTCAACCTAGACCAGCTAATGAGAGCTTGGTCCTTTTATAGCTGAAAAGAGGAGGTTAGGCCATTAATGGTCTTCATGAATGCTTTTCCATTTTTGGGAATTCATTCCATGGAGGAGGGGATAATGGATAAAGGTCCACTCATCTTCCCCCTCATCCAAAAGTGAGCCCAATCCATCTAGAAGTTTCTAGAAGCCACCCATTGGATGAGGAATCCAATGGATTCATTTGAAAAATTAGTTGGATCTCGCCCATCGGAGGTGATACAAAGGTCAGGTGCTATGCATAGCACCCTGACAGTGTAGTACCTGCCATTCATTGCAACCAAATAGAAGGCCACCTGCCATGGTCTCTTTTAGGGACATTTTTGGATGAATGGTGTCATGAAACTCTTGGGAAGCAAGCATGATGTAGGTTAACTTCATTAGGGAATGAAAACAATTGAATTAGGGGTTGATGGACCCTAATAATACAGATCTGGAAGTTGGGGTTGATGTACCCAAATTTTCCTATAACAGATGCCCCCAAAGCATGAAGTCAAAAATAACCATGTCGAGTGAGGTGCTTTACAACTTGGAGAGAAGGTTTTGAAATAGAAGGTGACCTGCATCAGTTACAATACAAATATCATGATACTTTGATTTTTTCTCATAATTAGCTGAGGGAAGGCATACCTATGCTCAGCTTTATAAACTTTCATTACATGTACAAATATAGTTGTCTACAGATGTAGACCCATGAATGGATGACCATGAATGTAAGGCCTTTTTAAATTTGATATAGTACTCCTAAAAATATATCGCAGCCTGGATGGATGAAGCTAGATCTGAGGTTTTCAATCTCATCCAATATTTCAATCAATTTACAAGTCTAACCATGTGATTAGATGTTCTGAAGTCAAACATGGAGAGACATTGTATTATTACCAGCCAATGATGTAAGTTGTTAAAAAACGTGAGAGGAACCACCGATAATGATAATGACCCTCAAGGTACTACAGTACATTTCACACGATGTGAATAAATGACTTGATGTCGAACACCATACAAAGTCTTTTGGTCGAAGTCCATTGATGTCAACCTATCTCCGAAAGCGAGAAACCTGCCATTGATATATGCAAGCCTCAAGGTACTAAAGGGGTGTTTCTAAGTCAACTACTTGGATGATGTGTTGATGTCAACAAGAAGTGACTCATCGTAGGAGGGCCTTGATGTATCCCACATCAATGACACGAAACGAGGTAAATTAATTTTGAGATGAAACATTGATTGACGACACAAGGTTCAGGAATGGCGAACATGAAAATGAAGGTTTACTGTATTGTAAAGAATGAAGTTTGAACTGAATGAATTCTCTTAAACATATAGGCAACACTGAAGTGAATTGTTAGCATCGACCCAAAACAAAATGATGGATGGTATGATAGACCAATGGTGTGATAACCATCAAGATGAATGACCCAACCCACATAGTCATGGTGATGAGGTGAAAGTGTCATGTTCAAGAGTGACCTGCTACCATAAAGTGTTCCCATCTTTTTCCATTTTCCTCGGTCATTTCTAATCAATACCTATTTATTTTTAATCAACCTTGAGGAGGATAACATATGCTTGTTGTATAATTTTTCCCTTTGGGCGAATCCATCGCTATTTGATGTTCTAACAAGTCTAGCGAAGGTGAAACTCGGTCTTGTCTAGATGGACAAGGTTGTCGCTATTTGATGTTTTTAACGAGTTTAGCGACAAAGATAACTCTGTAATTTTCATATTTAGAGAGTCTGAAAAGGGACTGAAAGAAAACTCCAAAATTTCTTTTTCATACTTTTGTATCTCAAGCCCGAAAAATCATAAAACAATACAAGAGAGAACTTGTTAATCATGTTTGACCAACGAGTACCTTTTTCGTAGTTAATATATCTTAGCCCGAAGAAGAGGTAAAACTATACTGAGTAGATATCGATTCTAATCCATTAACGAGCTAGAAACGAAAAACGCTTGGCAATCTTTTCATGTTTAGAGAGTCTGAAAAGAGCTTAAAGAGGACTCTAAGGGGGTTCCTTTTTCATTTTTAACAAAGCTCAAAAAAGTGATAAAAGTTTGCTTTGTGGTCAAGATGTTCATTTTACACGTAAGCACATCATAACTTCTTGCTAGTTGTTAATCTTGCTCAACATTCCATCAAAAGATTAAACAATACATGTCCATGGATTAAATAAATAAAAAACCAATGTTTACTCGATTAATGTGCAAGAAATAAACATAAATACCAGTTCTTACCATTCATTTTCACCATCTTGTTTTACCTTTTGATTTCTAGAGCATTTTTTTCCCAAAGCTCGCCTTTTTTTTACAGAGGATTGAAGGGATAATTCCTTGTGCAGTTTGGACCAAGTAGGATCTGTTTCCATTCTCTTTTATTTCATTTATCTCTTGTTTTAGTCAATAACATTCTAGGGTTTTTAGGCCCCTAGGGTTTCTCTTTCCAAATCAGGAATTTAAAATGGTAATCATATGGAGAGAATGAGAGCATGAAGAGCAAGATGTCATAGCCTTTAGTAATCTAGGAATAGATGAGGCCCTAAGGGATTGTAGTTTACTCAAGTATTTTAATCTATCCAACCTGCGGTAGCAGATGGATCTTCTAGGATTTCTTGTTCAATCATTGGATCCGACTGATCATACTTTTCACATTCAAGGCAAAGAAATCCCTTTTACCATCGATGATATAAACTTCCTAACTAGAATGTCGAGGCAAGGTGCCCCCATTTCACTAACAAGTCTTTCCCGTGGAGGTAGACCGGCGAAAGATTATGTGCGACAGTTCTGTACGCCAGGTTCCCAACCTAGCAAAGACTGGAAGATACTTATCAAGGATTTTAGTCTGCTAAGGATGATTCTTTTTACCATTGCCAAAGTGGCTAGAAGTTTTTCGCTTCATTTGGCCACCAAAGCATACATGCAGTATGCTTTAGAATGTTTAGAGCCAAAAATATTTAATTGGTGCGGGGCTATCCTTTGATTTGTGAAAGAAAAACTAACCAAGGTGAAAGAAGGAAAGCTCATAAATTTCGGCTATGGATCAATCGTGATTTCCTTTGCCTTGGAGAGAATACCTCTCTTGTAGCCACAACTCATTTCATTGGGTGTCTTTGGACCGAGAGTCCCACAGTTGCGGTGGTGGATAGATCTAATGGCTAGGCATGGTGCCTATTCTAAGATTGTATTTACCTCTACATTCTTTGAATGGTTCGATTGACAAGAGATGACCTTCGTAGAATATCCATATTCCGAAATGGATTTTCGTGGCGATCTAGATTTACTGCTACCAGCTGGAGCAATGGGGGGTGCCATTGGTAAATTGTTTGACCAAGTGTTTTTAAATTTTTTAAGTTTTTGCATTTTTTGTGTTTTTGATTAACTCCAAGACTAAACAAAATCTATTTTTGATGTATACAAATATTGGACCTGTTCAACCTGTGGGAGACCCAAGAGCATAGAGACCTATAGGGAGAGCGATTCTCCGAGACTTGGATTTGGTCGAGACTTTGGTTGAATTGCAAAAACACATAGAGGGTTTAACCCTAGGTATTCTGGATGTCCAGATCGAGGAGTTACCTATGCAATTACAACACCACACCATCAATGTGCTGGGTCATTGGATGAGACTTTTGTGCATGATAGTATAGACAATTACCTGCTATCACAAGCACCACTAAGATCATTTTTGCATACATTTAGTTTTTGGGTTAGATGACCAATTTTTGTCCTGGACACAATGTTTGAATTTTCTTTTTACAGTTATATTTCAAGGTTTTATTATGGTTGAGTGATGTAATCCTATTCAATTGATGATGTTAATTGAAAATGTTTACTTTACATGTGTTGAAAATGTCTATTTAACACATAATTTGCTAGAGAGTCGGTTAATGTGTTTAGACTTTTGGAAATATGTTGCTATTGAATAAACTCGAAATAGTTTTCCAAAATACGAACTCTAAGGAACATACGATGAATTTTTGGGTTTCGGACAGTATAAACGCCAGTAACTTGTAGCACAACGAGCTGTGAGTCTAGCCTAATGATAATTCGGCGATGCCAAGTGAAATGACATCAGAAAGAAGTTCAATCAATGCGCTATACTCAACGATATTTTTTGTTGACCGACCATACAAATCCCTCTAAAACTCATTAACTCGCCAATTGGAGTGAAAATGGCCCATGCTGCAGAATATAGGTTCTACATACTATGACTAGCACCATCAGCATAACTAACCCATGGTTCCGAAAAGTTTGACATCTGCAATAAATGCGAATTGGATTATTTAACCAAATAAAAACCCTTAAGAAACACACTCACACATGCAATTCAAGCATATACACATGAGTTTTACCATACTCAATTAAGCATAGTAACGTTTTAAATACAACCCATTTCTCGGCTTAGACAATGGAATTCCATCATAATATATTAACTCATAGGCACCTTTCATCAAAACACGCTTAACAATATAAGGGCCCATCCAAAGTGGTTAAAATTTTCCTGCACCAATTTTATCAGACTCCTGATCATACAACAAGACCAGGTCACCTTGTGAGAAGACTCGAGGCTTGACATTTTGATCATATTGTACCTTTACCCATTTCTTATGTGCTTCAGTAGCCAATGCAGCATCATGATGGGTTTCATCTAGATGGATTAATTCCAAGAAACGTGCTTCTTCCTTAGAAGTGTCAGGTAGTAGGCCAATTGCAAGTTTGAGTGACAAAAATTCACATTGAATCGGCAAGACTGCTTCCAAACCATACACTGTTGGGTCCCTATAATACTAGTGATTAACCCATTACTATTGTAATTATACCCCTTATTAATATTGTTGTGCCCCTATTGCCCCCATATTGTTATTACTGTGCCCCATAGAATCCCTCTATTGTTATTTTTGTGGCTTTATATTATTATTGTTAGGTCGGCTGGGTTATATTGTGACTCCTTAGACTCCTATATATAGAAAGGAGGTTTTGTCATTTGAATCATCGAAGAATTGTTCATTTATGAATGTAAAGGAGGTTTCCCCCT
>APFE031635530.1:16676-77415 GCA_000404065.3 Pinus taeda | reverse complement strand
AAATGCAAACACCTAGTAAGGAACCTGAAAGCTCTAGCATGAATCATGAAGAAGAGGAAGAAATGCAACATGATATATCAAAATTACAAGACCAAGTGCAACAATTGTCCCTTACACAAAAAGGAACCGAATCTAAGATGGATGGTCTAAAGAAAGGTGTAGAAGCTAAGATGGACTGTTTAAAGAAAGTCATAGAAGCTAAGATGACTGATGTGGAAGCTAAGATGGATGATTTGAAGATAGATTTGAAGACAGACATGGACGAATTGAAGATAAATATGAATAAGTTTCTACAAGAAATGGGCACTAAGGGTGAAAGGGTACTAAAGGAAACTCATGATGAGAATAAAATAAATTTTAATCATGATTCCATAGACACTAATGTTGGATTGAAGACTCACCATATTCCAAAAATCGATATGAGGAAGTTTGATGGCAAGGATCCTGCCACATGGATATTACAGATGGAGCAATTCTTCGATCTTAATAATGTGCAAAACACACAAAAGGTACGTATGACAACTTTATATTTGGAACCAAATCAGTTTGTATGGTATCAATGGCTTTGCTCTCGTAAACAATTTATCACTTGGGCAATTTTTACGGAAGATTGATGGCACATTATGAGGATACAAAAAGCAACACTTTTTTTAGCCAATTGATAAGTCTCAAACAAAAGGGTTCAATAATGGAGCACATTGAGGAGTTCCAAAAATTGAACATAAGGGTAAAAGATATTCCGAGGAGCATAGTATTGATGTGTTCATAGGGTCTTTAAAGGATAATATCCAACATGACGTTCGCCTTTGGGAACCTGATTCATTAGAGAAGGCATTCAGGTTAGCAAGAAAAATGGAAAGCAAAATTATGGCAACCAAGAAGCATACCACTCACAACTATAAAGATGGAAGTGTTGTTGCCCCTAGTCTTCCACACCCTATAAGGTTGACACCACAAAAATTGGAAGAAAAAAGAGCAAAAGGGCTTTGTTACAGTTGTGATAGAAAATACACTAAAGGTCATAAGTGTGCTGAGAAGAAATATTTCTACATAGATTGTGAAGAGGAAGAAGAAAAGGAGCAAGAAAGGACAAAAGAAGAGGATATACTCCAGGAACAAAGCCTAGATAAAGAAGAAATGAATATGACCATATCTTGTAATGCATTGGTGGCAGGAATACCACTCCTCAAACTATCAAGATAGAAGGACAAATCAAGAAGAAAAAGGTAATAGTGTTGATTGATTCAGGAAGCACCCACAATTTTAGTCATTGTAGGGTAGCAAAAGAATTGAATTGCTTCCTATATCCAGCACCAGAGTGTCAAGTGATGATTGCAAATGGAGGAACAATAAATTGTTTGGGAAAGTGCCATAATATCAAGCTATCCATGGGAGAATATGTATTGACTAGCCCAATGCTTTCCATTCCAATGGGAGGTGCTGATGTTGTACTAGGAGTCCAATGGCTACAATCCGTGGGTACAATAGCTTTTAATTTTCAAGAAATTTTCATGAAATTTTCTATGGAAGGAAAGGAAGTTGAATTAAGGGGCATTGCAGGGAAATGAAGAAAGATAATAAGCTCTAATGGTATGACAAAGCTTCTAAAAAAGGAGAAAAGAGGTGTAATTGCACAATTATGCTCGCTAGGTGTTTCCACATCAGAATCCTCTATTTCTCCATATCTCCAAAAAGTTCTGGACAATCATTCCAAGGTATTTGAGACTCCCAAATGTCTCCCACCTATGCGTGATCATGATCATGCTATTCATCTGATTCCAGGAAGTGTTCCTCCGAACATCAGGCCATACAGATATCCCTAACATACACCAACTGAAAGGGTGTGAATTTGGTAGCATTTCTCACCGAGGTTCGATATGCCACAAGTCCGAGTACAGGATTAAATTCCAATTTATTTTGTGAACTCCAATCATTCGTTGTAACATGTGCTTAAGGACCTTGTTGATGGCCTCAACTTGTCCATTAGCTTGCAGATAAGATGGAGTTGAACTATCATATGAAAGTCCTAATTTGGCAGCTAACTCAACCATCATGCAATTGCGAAAATGCGATCCATGATCTGTAACTATGGCCTGTGGTACACCAAACCTGGCAAACACGTGGTTGAAGAAAAATAATGCAGCCATTTCACCATTGTTGTTTAATGTAGGCATCACCTCGGCCTATTTGGTAAAATTGTCAATAGTGACTATAATATACCCATGCCCCCTGGTCAAGGTGGGGTTACATGTAATGAAACCTATGCCCCATTTTGTGAATGGTCCAACAGCAACTACTGGATGCAAAGATGTAGGTGGTAATCGAGTTTTCCAATTAAATATTTGACATGCATGACAACTTCTGACGACAATTATGCAATCTTTGAATATTGTTGGCCAAAAGTATCTAGCATGAAGAATTCTTTATGATATTGCATATCTGAACAAATGTCCACCACAAGCACTTGAATGGCAATCATTCAAAGCTTTCTCAGCCCCCTCATGCATGAGGCACTTATGTAAAACTGTATCAATACCACGGCGATAAAGCATGTCACCAATGATCCGATAATTCTTGGCTTGGTATTTGATACATCGCTGTGTAGAGAGAGAGGTATCGGGCCTGAAAGATTGGGTCTAGAGATATATCAATATATCTCCATACCATTAATCACTTGATGAAATGAGAAACAGAGACTCATCCACGATTGATGCTTCTGATGTTGAATCATTTGAGGATGAGGGAAGGTTGCAAAATAGCTCGGCAAATACGAGAGATTTCTTTGATTTAGATTTAACAAATTCCAAATCAAATTCCTGCAATATAAATATCCACTTCGAATACTTTCCCCCGAGCAATTGACTTGACAAAATCTATGTCATAGGGTTGCAATTGGAGATAATTGTAGTTTTACACAGGAGAATATAGTGACAAAATCTCTGCACAGCTTGAACGGCTGCCAAAGCTAACTTTTCGACATATGAATATTTCCTTTCTGTATCATTGAGATTATGAGTCAAATAATATATCGGATGTTCTATTCCATCGACTTCTTGGACTAAAACCATTCCAATGGTTGTATCTGCAGCGGCAAGATACAGGTAATAGTCATGTTGATAGTCTGGGGCGTACATTAATGATGCTCTAATCAGGGAATCTTTAAGAGCACTAAAGGAAGCTTGTGCAACCTGATCCCAATAAAAGGGTACCTCTTTCTTCAACATACAAGTAAAACCTTTAGCCATTTCAGCATAGTTTGGAATGAACCTTTTGCCTTCCCTTGAAGTTTCTATAACTCTAATAAATTCGAAGCTGGAGGCAAGTCAAGTATTGCCTGAAACTTAGATGGATCAAGTCGAATTCCATATTTTGAGAATAAGAATCCAAGAAATCGACCAGAGCCAACACAAAACACAACTTGTGTGGATTGAGTCTTATTTTGTAGTGTCAGCACTGTAAGAAAATTGCTCTAAGATGCTGCGAGTGATCAGTCCACTTTCGTGAATGAGCAGGAAAATCATCAAGATATGGTTGTACAATGTTCTTAATGTCATGGAAGGCATAATTCATTGCCCTTTGTAATGTAGCCCCTGCATTCTTTAAACCAAAGGGTAATTTCCTATATGTGAATGTTCCCTAGGGACAAATAAATGCAATTTTTCACTGATCCTTTGGGAAGATATTGATTTGATTGTAACCAAAAAATCCATACATGAATGAAAAGATTTCACATCCGTCACATTCATCAATAATATGGTCAATGAAGGGTGTAGGATAATTGTCTTTTGGACATGCTTTATTTACATCCCGGTAATCAACACACACTCAGATTGTTCCTTGTTTTTTCATCACAGGAACAATATTTGATACCCAATCGGTAAGATGTATAGGGTAAATGAAGCTAGCACGCAAAAATTTTTCAACCTCTGCCTTAATGGCAACAACTTTCTTTGGATGTATAGGTTGAAGCCACTGTTGTACTGGTTTGACATCAGGGTACATTTTGATTTGATGTTCAAAAATGCTTGAATCAATGCTTGGCATCTCCTCGTAAGACCATGCAAATACATCTCTAAATTCATGAAACAGAGCATGGTAAATATCGAGTTCCAAAGGATAACAAGATTTGCTAACATTAATGTTTTCTACAACGTTAGGCTTGTTCAAAATGTCTATGGAAATGTTTTCTTCTATGTTAGACAAATTAGGTTCGGAATCTACCGAATCTATTCTAACAGAATTCGAAAAGAAATCTACAAGCAAAGGTGTACTAGTTCATCTAAATAATCCTCTTTGGAATCTGGAGGAAGGGAATGATGATTATAATATTCCCAAGGTTCTTCTTCTATCGTCATGAATTGGATGATTTCCTCATCTGTAGAATATATACAAGCAAAAATATCGGAAGAAGTATCGTATTCAAGTGAACGATCTACCCATACAATTGACAATTGTGGATCTGGAAATGCCGCACAAGAAAGAAAAATTAATTGCTATGAAAGTTCGATGGGACTTAGCGGCATAACCTTAGCAAAATTCTCATCTTCAATACTATTGGTGATCCTCTTTAAATCAGATGAAGTAGAGGATAACATATTACATGTCTCGACTCTCGCAACTTCTAATGTTCCAGATGGTGGAGGAAGTGTGAAAGTACCCATTAATGAGGGATCTTTAAAAAGACCTACACCAATAGATTGAAGTGAAAGCGGGGTCTGTGAACAAATAGAATGCTTCCCATAACTTGAGAACTAGAGGCAAAAAATGAGGTTTGGTCGATAACTGTTATTCCACCTTTATGAGGAAATGCAATCGCACGAAAGTACATGGAAAGAATAGCAGCCATAACATAAACCCATGGTCATCCAACTAAAATGTTGTAATCAAGGGGTTCGTCAACCACCTCAATCTCAACAGTTACTATTTTTCCCGCTAGTTCTACTTGCAAATTATTCAAAATCCCACATGAAGTATAAGTCCTTCCATCAAAAGCCTTTAATGTGGTTGGTGATCTTGACAACATAGGTGACCCCAATGTTTTCTAGCAGCTCATTAACATAATATAGATAGAATCTCCCTCATCTATGATGGTTCAATGAATATTCTTTTTGAGAGCTTTAACCTGAATCAGAAAATCTAATTGAGCTGGTAACTATGGTGTATATCCTGAGTGATTAAAAAATACAAGATTAGAATCCACTGGATCTACTCCACCTATTGCTGACAGTAAAACCCACTTCTGGGAGGGGCAATTTTGTAATACCTCAAGCGTTAACATAGCAAAAGGAGACTGAGCAAGATCTTCTACTATGTTATAATTTTGAGTAGCTCAAGCTTGAGGATTAAACATTGATTTATGAACAACTCCCTTAGGTGGATTTATTGTTAATTCTGGTGCAATGGGTAGTGGAATATTTTGCGATGCAGTCGAGGTCGAAGAACCAGGTTGATCAGTGGCCTGATTATTTGATGACGATGGTGAAGTACCATAATCTTTACAACCTATTTGAACCAAAACTTCATCTTTCAGTTTTGTGATGGATAAAATTAATACCTGGGATGTGGAAGCATTTTCAGTTGCAACCATATTAGTATCGGGGTTCAGAAATGGGTCGATCAACACTGCAGATGTGGTGGAAGCTTTTAAGAATTTAGAAACTTCCGAGTGGTGAGGAAAATCCCTTGTAAAATGCTCGTTAACACATATCAAACATGGATAACGAGGTTTCTTTCCCGAAGTAGAGGAATCAAATGATTTCTCTTGAGGAGGGTTTTCAGTTTTCTTTTTATTTTTCCCTTTTTTATTGCTTCCTAGTTCCTTTTGATTCTTACCTTTGTCAGATGAAATGGCATTAATCTCGGAAGCAAGAACCTCAAATGCATTTATAGTTTGATTTGTGGCAAGTGATTGACCAGATGGTCTACTTTTCATTTGCATGCTCAAGGAATCGACCACATTGTCTCCAGCATGAGAGTCCCTACTCGATGGTGGAGGTGGAATGGATTGATTTAGGCGCGGTGCATGTGGAATTTTTTCATAGAGTGTGATAGCTTGCATACAAATTAAATCCAAATATTGGGCACGAGCAATCACTTGCTCTTCTGTAACAACTCCACCTTTAGCCACATCCTTAATAATAGATGGCAATAAGGACTTAATGAACCACTCAGCTAAAAGCTGATCAGGAACATAAGTTTTAACCATGCGATGACGATGATGCCACTCATCAATAGGATCTGATATGTGAGTAGAAGTCATTTGTTTAAAGTTGGTCAAAAGTTCCGTTCCAATTTCATATCTGATGGGTAACTGGAAGTGGGTCAAAAAAGTAGTGGCTAAATGGGTGAAATTATTAAAACAAGCTCTTGGCAATTCAATATACCACTTAGCAGCCGAACCAATTAGCGTTCTTTGGAAAAGATGGAGTCTTACTGAATCATCATTCAAGGAGTTCAAAGAACACCATAAATGATAGGTCATAACGTGATTTGACGGGTCTTCTCCAGGATTTGCACTAAACTTTGGAATGTCGGAAGGCAAATTATGAGGAATTACCAACCACAATGATGAATAAAAAATAGGTTCATTAGTGAGGCGATTTAAATATGGTAATTCTAGGGTTGCCACAAATGGCAACTACTGATTCAGATCAGGTTGGGCATATCCAGGATAAGATGGAATCGCCTGTGCCATAAGCCTTTGCATACCCGCATAAGGCAGATATCCTTGATAAGGCGGCGTGACATATCTGGTATATGGATTGAAGCCAGGTTGACCTTTCATTTGTCTGTAACCAGTTTGGGCTTGATACACAGGACCCTGATACGCTTGATATTGTCCTTGCCCAGGTTGAGATTGAAAAGCAGGCCCATACTCAGGTTAGACATTCTGAAAAGGAGGTTGTGGATACTACAATTGCCAAGATTGTTGGGGTATCAGTTGTGAAGTTTGATATTGCCCCCCAACAGCAGTTTGACCAGGCTGAGAATAAACTAAACCTATAGCAACTTGAGTCACTCCAGATAATGGCACACTAACCTGAGGTAATTTTACCCTAGAAACAAGTAGTTGTTGCACAACAGCCTTAGAAGTTTCGGTTTGCTAACTCAAAACTTGAGGTTGCGAGACAGCAGAACTAACTTACACAGGTTGAGATACAATAGGTTGAGCTTATATCTGTTTTTCCATAGTTACAACAGGTTGGGTTGATATAATCGGCTCAATTCGCATAGGTTGTGTTGGATACACAAGCCTTGGTTGAAGTGCCATAGTTGGCTGCCACTGACAGACTCTCATCTCAAGCTGACCTGGATACGGTGGGACATAACCATAGGGTTGTCCTCCTTGATAGGGAGGATGCTATGAATAGGCATATTTTTGACCATATGGTGGCAATCCAGTGTAAAGAGGATAAATGGGTCTTTGTTCACCATATTGCCCAGTTTGATACTGATACCTAGGATCAAACTATTTTCCTTGGTAAGAAGAACAAGGTAAAATTCCTAATGATGACATGGGAGATGACCATGACAAAGACAAAACTCCTGAGTGGACTCCAGACATAGACTGGTAACCAGCCAAGATGGAAAACTGTCCATATAAATGTGACTCAGGTGTGGTTGTAAACATTGAAGGGGTAGCAGAAAAAGACTCTGCCGCAGCTGCATCAGATGAAGTGGTTTGGGATGTTTGTAGTTGTTCTGCCATGGTTAATTGACCCAAGAGTTAACCTAATGAATCAAGTGGGATTTCAGAGGCAATAGCAAAACGAGGAAGAGATTCAGAGTAAAGATATAAACCAGAAAAAAACTGATGTGGCGTCTCGAGATCAGACTGTTCTTTAGATCCTTCCTCTACAATAATTAATCCAGGTGGAAGGATTTCAGCATCAGGTTTGACAAAGAATTCTGGTGTTAAAGATGGAGTTTCAGAAACTACAAATGACTGAGGTATTTCAGTAACAACTTAAGAATGTTCAAGGTCAAAATCTAGATGTTCCGGTAAAAGAATTTCAGTTTCAATGGAAGGTTCATGAACAACTTCAGGTTCAAGAATGTCTTCGGTTTCAACTGCTTTGGGTTCTGGGTCAAATTCCAATGGAACTGGTTCAAGTTCTGAAGTAATTTCTGGTTGATTCAATTCAAGTTGTGGATCAATTTCAGTTATTCGTTCACTTGTTTATGTTATAGTGGCCTCAGGTAGTTGAGTAACTTACTCTCGTGTAACAGTTCTAGAAATAGTTGGAGTAACTTGAGGCTCAGTACTAGCCGTGATAGGTGGCTCTGGTAATTCAGATGAAGTACCAGACTTAGTTTGACGAGTCTGCCTTGACCGGATGGGTGTTGCTTCTAGTGGCAAGGGTAGTTTGCTCGTAACTCTCCTCGAACGACGGAGTGGAGGTTGATCTTCCTCCATAATTGTTGATTAATCTTATCAACCTAACTCAACTAAGGAAAAAGGGTGTTTTCACAGTCAATTAACTTTTACAACACAAGAACTTAACTTTGCTTTTTAATTTTTTAAGCGTCGAGAAAAAGCAAAAGATAAATCTAGTCGCTTTCATTGTTTAAGGAGCTTGAAAGGACAAGCGCTCAGATGGACCTTTTCTTTTAAGGAGTTGAAAAGGAGAAAAAGTGACTACTCTAGAGATACTAAGCAAGATGGTTTATCAAACTAATCACAAAATTGCAATATACACCTTGGTGGTAAATTAAAGAGAAATTACCAAGGATTTACCGTATTGCAGTCAGTCTTCCTGAATGCCATGTTCGGTGCATTGTGATCAATAAGGCGACAAAATCAGCTTCCTAGGGATAAAGGATTTAAGCCTATTGGGGTCTCCCACTATATACACAATATTACAAGGAGCACAATTCCGTACTAGTATTTATCGGTTCAGAGAGGAGGAGTCACCCAACCTCAATGAAATGACAACCACTAGGTTTTAAGACGTCGGAACATGTCTCTAGCCTAGACACCTCTAGATGTTTGCGTTAAATTCCAATGCATTATTAGGTTAATTTTAAGTTTATCTTTTTAAAAAAAAATTCCTTTGGGTTTCACGACGTGATGTTTTCCAAGATTCCTAAGAATGCAACTAAATGAGAAGCACTCTTTCCATTTTGCTTTCAACAATGAAAATCCTAACAAATAAGGGACAGAACAAACAAGTACTTTTTGGATCAAACAAAAAAGAGCACTCACTAATGCATTTCCCTAACCATTCCTTTTAAGCACACAAACAAGCTCTAGAATGCAATTAGATGTATTTCTTTTTCTTTTCCGTTCTCCTTAATGTGAATTGTGCACTAAGAAAAACAAATGAACAAATGATTCAAAAGCTCTTTTCACACAAATGTTGATTTATGACAATTTCACTTAAAGATAAAAGAAGACTAAACGACACTTTCAACCTTAAGGAAACAAAGATTTTCGACACTTAAACAAAAATATGAATCAAATGACCAATCGATCATTCTATAAAGGAATATTTTTACGACACTTCAAAACAATCGACTGAAACTACTTTATACTAAGGACTGCAAATGATAAACAAATACATAAACAAAAATTTAACAATCCAGTCTAAAATGGGTCAAAACAAGGAAACAAATATTTCTTTCAGAGACAAGAACTCATCTAAATCCAACAGACAATTCAAACAACTGAAAATTGACTTAAGGATTCAACTCCTAGATGGGAAAACTGCTCCAAAATGAACAATCGTAGGCTAGAGTGAGGGACAATGTGTTGCATAGCACTGTCTCAATTCAAAGGGTGCCATT
Source organism: Pinus taeda (assembly GCA_000404065.3). NCBI lineage: Eukaryota > Viridiplantae > Streptophyta > Pinopsida > Pinales > Pinaceae > Pinus > Pinus taeda. Next base: position 67,629 of record APFE031635530.1, on the reverse strand, counting down.
CATTGCATTGTCTTAGTTATAGAGCTGCAATGATGACAAAATGACAATTTTATGCTCAAAATTGACTCAAATTTCAGTGAATTGGACTTAAATTCGATGAAAAATAGAGGGTAAAGTATGTCAAAGTGTTCTAAGAGATTTATTAGCTACTATAAGGGATAGGAGTGCTCCCCAGTGGAGTCACCATTTTGTTACTGGCAATTTTAGTGTCTTTTTGAACGACTAACCCCTAGACCTAGTAGCAAGTCTAGAACAATAATTAAAGTAATTCCATTGTTTTTCTTATAGCTAATAGATAAAAGAAAGAGGAGTAGAGGTACCAACCTTAGTCTCTCGCTCGATCCTTCTTCCCTTTGACCACTTTCGCCACTCCCTCCTGTACTTAACTCGCTTGGAAGGTACCTGCACAAAAGAGACAGAAAACCATCAAAGCACACATATCGATCGATCTATTAACTAAACATATTATAAAATCAAAAGTACAATATACATCACATAACATATGAATGGGAAAAATCATAGAACTCTTTATTCATAGAAAGGAATATTACAGCCCATGTAGATACATGTTCAATCCAGCGTCATCCTCGCAGCTTCAAACCCTTCTCTCCTCATGGAAACAACAATTTGACATGATAACATTACTCTTTATACTAAACTCATTCAAGTAGCATTTCCTTATCTTTAGAAGTCTCAACCTAGACCAGCCAATGAGAGCTTGGTCCTTTTATAGCTGAAAAGAGGAGGTTAGGCCATTAATGGCCTTCATGAATGCTTTCCCATTTTTGGGAATTCATTCCATGGAGGAGGGGATAATGGATAAAGGTCCACTCATCTTCCTTCTCATCCAAAAGTGAGGCCAATCCATCTAGAAGTTTCTAGAAGCCACCCATTGGATGAGGAATCCAATGGATTCATTTGAAAAATTAGTTGGATCTTGCCCATCACAGGTGATACAAAGGCCAGGTACTATGCATAGCACTCTGACATTGTAGTACCTACCATTCATTGCAACCAGATAGAAGGCCACCTGAGATGGTCTCTTTTAGGGACATTTTTGGATGAATGGTGTCATGAATCTCTTGGGAAGCAAGTATGATGTAGGTTAACTTCATTAGGGAATGAAAACAACTTCATTAGGGGTTGGTGGACCCTAATAATATAGATCTAGAATTTGCGGTTGATGTGCCCAAATTTTCCTGTAACAGTTGGATCAAGAAGTTAAGTAATTAAAAATTACCCAATAGGAGTTTGCATGTTAGGTGGGGAAGTTGCACCACAAAGCACTATGAATTATGGAGATGGTTGGGATAGTACAACAAGGGATAGAGGTAGTAATTGTTGAAATATAGCAATGGGTAACATGTGATGATATCTCACTACAATTATTTACTTAGATCAAAGCACATTTCTCTCATATGCATTTGAAAGTTGAAGGTATGTGCAAATCACTCAATTCAACAAAAGATATGATCAGAAAGAAAATCCCCTCCATGAAATTTGATTGAGTAGGTCAAGAGGAGTCATAAATGTGTGTTGGGGGCCTACTGGGGAAAGTTTTAGGTTGATAAGATGGAAGATATTCTAAGGCAGTTTTGGTAGTGCACACAAAAGGATGGAATAGAAACAACACACTAGAGCATCACACTAGTTTATCGATATGTGCAAAATTTGTGCAAAAGGGAGTGGCATAAAATGGAGACCCACATAGTCGACAACAAAATGGGGAACTATGGAGTCAGTAGTGGCATGGAAGAGAAAGAGCGACGATGGCTAAGTTTGACTACGTCGTCAAGTTTGTGTTTTGATCTTTGTAGCTAAGAAATTATGACATATTTTCCCATGGTAATGCCATACCTACCAAGTATTTCCCATGGTATTTTGTTATATGAAATTATGTATAAATCAACAGAAGCTGCAGGGATTGGGTTTAGCTTAGTATTGGTTTTTTTAGTTGGTTTAGTTGATTCCTATTTTTTTATATGTTTGTAATATCGAATTTAGGTTGGTGAGTCGAGGATAAACACTATGGTAAGGTTGTGTGTGTTGTAATTAGATTTCCTTTGGTGATAATAAAATATGGTTAGTGATTTGTTTGATTTCACTTATTGTGTTTTAAATTGTTTCCATAATGATTAATTAAAGTATTTCTAAAGAAGGGATCTTTTCTAGAGCTAGGGTTTGGAGCGAACTCTGATCAGTCTGTGATCACTGTCACAAACTCTGGCAGAGGGCAGAGCCCGAGGTGTATAACTTTGAAGGCAGAGGCAGGCTTTGGCCCAACAAATGAGAAGTACGGGGTTCGATGGGGCCCCATCTTACAAACAAGCAATGATGAACAAGGGAAAGGCCCCATTGGAAGGGGTGCAGATTTTAGGCTCTAAGAAGGCAGGGAAGGAGGGGCTAAGCAAAAAAGGAAAAATGGACGAGCAACCCAAGGTAACCCAAAGCCAAAAATGTAACAATGACATCAAAAGATCAGAAGGAGGAGATAAGGGGAACCCTTATCCCGAACGGGTACCATAAGAAGCAGAGGATAAGAACAAAGAACTGAGAAACACTGAAGCTTTGCCCTAGTATAGAATAGATCAGGAAGGATCGGCCACAAGAACCAGAAAACAGGAGGACCAGGGGCACTGGAAGCTGAAAACTACAGAAAACCTACGAGTGATAATACCTGACCCTGAACTGTAGGCTTACAGAGATCATATGTCAGTACAAGTGGTGATATGTAAGTTCATGGGCTTCTGGCCTGCGGAAAGAGCCCTATGTTTGTGGATCAAACAACAATGGAAGTTGAAAGGGGATGTCAGGCTTCACCTGGGAGCCAAGGGTTTCTTCACATTTGTCTTCACAAATCTGGACAATAAGGATCGCATCTTCGATGGAGGACCATATTTTTTTGCCATAGCAGGACTATATATGAGACCATGGAAACCCAACTTTGCACCAGAACAGGAGACCTTCAAGCATGTACCTGTCTAGATTCGCCTATTCTCTCTCCCCATTGACTATTGGAGACTCGCAGTGCTAGAATAGATAGGCAACAAGCTGGGAACCTTCATCAAAGCTTCAGAGGCAACCCTGCAAAAAAGGTATACCTCCTGTGCTAGAATCTGTGTCGAGATGTATGTTTCAGGTGCTCTTCATGAAGGTCTGTGGTTAGAATTCAGAGATGAAGTATTATTTCAAGCTATAGATTATGAACAAATCCCATTTAGATGTTGGAAATTCCACGAACATGGACACTTGTTTAAGGAATTGCCAATGAACAAAACAATCGAGAAACATAAGGAAAAATCAGGAAAGAACAGGGAAGTTTTCAACCGACCTCCTGGTAGACAGCGAGCCAATAGGAAACAACAACCTAAAGCTAGCACCTCCATCAAAATCACAGTCAATGCCTTCGAGATGCTGGGATCAAACACGGAGGTAGAGGAGGAACCCCAAGAGCCGGATCTATTGCGAGAAAGAAAGAACATCACTGCACAGAAAACCCAAGGTCCCAGTCCAATCCTTTCAAATGACATTCCACAATTTCCAGCACCAACAGAAGAACTAAAGGAAGATTCAGAAATGATAGCCTACGAAATGGGAATAGAGGACATGGATCTACTGAACATGGTAGAGAATTGGAAGAAGAAAAGCATGGAACATATCCCTGGGGAGGAGGTGGACAGAGTAAACTCACTATTCCTAGCTAGGCAAGATGTAGAATTGAACATGCAGAAAAGAAGCTTTGGCGCAACAAAAGGTCTTGGAGTTAAAGCCCTAGGATTGCATCAAACCAACATCAATACCAAACATAGGAAAAAGAGGGTTCGAAGGACAAACAATGAGGCACTTCAAGAATTAGGTCAGATGCTCCTCAACTCAGGTAAGATGAAAGCCCTTGAGGCCTTCATGCTCACCTCCTAAAAACTCTATCAATTATGAAAATACTTTCATGGAATGCTAGAGTGCTAAATAGCCAAAAGAAACAAATATTACTAAGGAAAAAATTCATTAATGAAAAGGATGATATGATCTTTTGCAAGAAACAAAATGTTCTGGCGAGATAATGAAAGGGATAAGTAGAAATATTGGCAAAAGAATGGAATACATAGAGGTGGAGAAGATTGGTATGGAGGGAGGCTTGGCCACTCTCTGGAATCCTCAAGCCCTTCATCTCATTTCTACAAAGGCCTCTAGATCGTCCATTTCCATGGAAGTTCAAATCATAGGAAATTCATACACTTATCTCTGCACTAATGTTTACAACCCCCGGAAACTAGAGGAAAAACTGGCAATGCTAGATCGTCTCTCCAATCTGCAGCACATATATCCCTCGACTAAAACAATTTATGGAGGTGATTTTAACTTGACAACCTCGCTAACAAAAAAGAAAGGAGGTATCAGAATGCTAAGTCGGGATGCAAAAGCATTCAACAACTTTATCAAGATAGCAAATTTGGTAGATATTGTCCCTAAGAACAACCTATACACCTGTAATAACAAAAGGGGAGGAAATAGGTAGATTACCTCTAGACTCAATAGATTCCTTATAACAGAAGAAATTCTCCTTGAAGGGGTTATAGTGGACTCAGACATTCTACCTAGTGGAGGCTCTGGTCACTGGCCTATCACCATGGACGTGACCATCCTCAGCACTCCGAGGAACAAACCCTTCAAGTTTGAGAATTTTTGGCTAAGCCATCCGAATTTCATTTCTAAAATAACGCACTAGTGGCATGAGCCACTGGATACCAGGGGAACCAACTTGTACAAAATCCAAGTCAAACTAAAGCACATCAAAGCTTGGTTAAATTCCTGGAACCAAGGGGTTTTCGGTAACATATTCAAAGACAAGAAAACCCTGGAGGAATAGTTGGAACAAATCCACAAGGATTGGCTCCAAGGGGACATTACCCAGGATGCAATCAACACAGAGCAAATACTCATGCAAAAGTGGCATGCTAGATGCCAACAGGAAGAAATATTTTGGAAGAAAAAATCCCACATCCAATGGCTAAAATAGGGAGAGAAGAATACAAGGTTCTTCCATCTCTCATCTATCGATCACAGGTGTGCCAACAAAATCACCTGGTTGAAGGATGAACAAGGCACTCCTCTCCAAACTCATCAAGAAATCTCCTCTCTCCTCATAAATCACTTTAGCCAGATCACTTCGGAACCAAATATCAACAGGGAAGCAACTATAAGAGATATCATGACCTCCATTCCATGACTAATAATAGAAGATAAAAATAAATCTTTAGATCGCCTGGCCACCATGGAAGAGGTGGAAGTAGCAGTGAAAGAAATTCCTAATGGAAAGGCACCAAGGCCAGATGGCTTTACCATTGATTTTTATAAAACCTGTTGGGTAATAGTTCGTATGGAAGTTTGGGAGGTGGTGGAAGATTCCCGACAATCTTCATCCATCCTCAAATCCCTTAACTCTACTTTCATAGCCCTTATCCCCAAAGAGCAAGAAGCCAATACCCCCTCAAATTTTCGCCCAATTTCATTATGCAACGTTCTCTACAAGAATATCTCTAAAGTAATGGCCAATGGATTGAAGCCAATTCTTCCTTGGATAATATCAGAAGAGTAATCTCGCTATGTGGAGGGAAGAAAAATAATGGACAATGTCTTTCTAGCTCAAGAAATGGTTCATACTCTCCAATCCCAGAAAAAAGCTGGCATGATCATGCAGCTGGACCTCTCAAAATCCTATGACAATGTCAGCTGGAGATACTTGGAAGCTATATTAGCAGCCTTCGGATTTGCTAATCGTTGGATCAACTGGATTCTAGCCCTAATCAAATCCCCCAGATTCTCCATCCTTGTCAACGGAGCTCCCACCTTCCCTTTTTCTCCCACCAAAGGTATTCGTTAGGGGGATCCCATATCCCCTTTTCTTTTTGTTATTTTGATGGAAGGCCCGAGCTGTATCATAAAAAGTGCGAAGGAGGAAAACTTAATATAGGACCTCCAACCCCTGCCCTCCTACCCTGCTACCACCCACTAGCAGTTTGTAGACGATACCATGCTCCATGGAACCCCCATGATTCGAGAGGCTCAAGGCTTCAAATCCATTCCCAGTCACTTCAGTAAAGCCTCAGGTATGGACCTTAATCTAACCAAATCCTCCATTTTCTTCTTCAACACCCACTTAGCAGTCCAGAAAATTCTCTCCACTATCCTCAGTTTCAAAAGGTAAAACCTTCCTTCTAAATACCTAGGAATCCCTCTTACTGAAAAATCTTGGCAAAATATCCATTGGGAGAATCTGCTCTCCAATCTTGAGAATCGAAGCAAGAATTGGACCAACAGAGCTCTTAACTTTGTTGGCCACCTTGTCCTCACTAAAGCTATCCTTCAGGCCATCCCTCAGTTCATGCTCTCCATTCTTCCTGCCCCCAAAGGAGTTCTCCAGAAGATAAGACATATTCAAAAAACTTTCATATGGTCTAGGAACTATGATAAACAAAAATGGACCTTAGTAGCTTGGGAGAAAATCTACAAACCCAAGATCCTGGGAGGTTTAGGACTTCAAGACCTGAACACTATCAACAAAGCCTGTGGAGCCAAACTATGGTGGAGATGGGTTAAAGAACCACATACACCCTGGGCCAGGCATTGGAAAGTTAAGTATGTTGATAATTGCAGCCCTCAAAATCTAATTAGAATCACAGAACTTCTAGTAGGCTCCCCAATCTGGAACCTAGCTAGAGCCAATTGAAGCATCATATAGGAGCACAGCTTTTGGGAGATCCGAAACAGTCACATAACTCTTTTTTGGGAGGATTCCTGGCAATAACTACCCAAGCTTGAATGCCCTAATTATCTTCCCATTCAGCAAAGGCACCAGGAACAAGGAAAGCTGGCGGTGAACCATTACTGGAGAACTGACATAGTGAACCAGCAATGGAGACAATGGGTCTTAGACGACACCCTTCAATTAGAAGTAATGGATACCCATATTTTATCCCTCCAAACATGTCTAGATAAAAGGAAAATCTACTACTCTTAGGATGAAGATCAACTGAGATGGGGTAAACTTGACAGGGGAACTTTTACACTAAAGGAGGTCAGATCTTACATAGAAGAAAGGGATTAGGAAGGAAAATTTAATTGGCATAACAATGTCTGGGATGCAAACATTTGGCAGAAGATAAAAACCTTCCTATGGCTCCTAATGCACCGTAGAACCCTTACCTGCGAAAACCTACAAAAGAAATGATTCATTGGTCCCTCTCGTTGACCCCTCTGTGAAAAAGAAGAGGAATCGATGAATCACCTCCTCAATAACTGCGAGTGGACCAATGGAGCTGAAGTGAAAGAGGATAGGGATAGAGGGGGCGAGACCAATGCAAGTCTCCTTTTATGTTGTGGTACTGTATCTCAATGAGGCGGGGGAGGCATACCTATACCTGTCGAGATAACTAAGTACAAAAATAATGATGCGCCTAGAAACATGAAACTGAGCAATAAATACATGTTGAATGGTACATGAAATGCTGGCATAAATGAGCCAGAGAATAATACAATGTGTTCCATATACATAATGCGCCTAGAAAAAACATGATCCAGGACTGAATACAATAACATCTGAGTACATGAGATATAATGGCCCTTCTCTCAAAAAATGGGTGGGAGGGAGGGTAGAACAACTAAAGAAGCTCTGTTGAATAGGAAAGGGCTCTGTAAAACTGAATGCATCATCTAAAGGAGACATGCATGCTATAAATGCTGCAAGTGGCAGGAACCGAACCCATCAAATTTGCGGAACTACATCTGAGGTTGTAGCATAATATGAAGTCATATGGGCATGTGGGGGGCTACCTAAAGGGCTACCCCCTCATGAGGTTTGAAACATCTCACACACACCCGGGAATCAATGGTACAATTTGCTACATCACTGGACCATCAAGTGTATGAATCACTAGCATGAGAAAAGCAAGTCAAAGGGTAATAATGAGTCCCTTTTCTTGATCTGAGGCACCGAACAAGAGTGGAAGCTGGAACTAAGATACACTACCCTCTAGGTTGTTCTTCTCGAATAAATGTGTTGATGTCGACAGAATAGGGCCCTCCACAGGTGAGGCAATGAGGATCCTCAACTAAGGCACAAGGGAAAATAGTAATGTGAGTGATGGACTGACACTGGGGAAAATGGAGAAACTGGGACTGAGGGACAAATAAACGACTTCACTTGCCAGAGCATAAAGTGCACAATTGACCTGGAAGCGACTGAATCGACTCTGGAGAGGATGGGGGACAGTATGGCTAAAGACCAAAATTGGCAACACGGGATGAATGGTATGAAAAGATGGATGTAATACAATGATATGATATAATGGGATGTGAAACAGACTCCATGGATGCAAGGGTGACTCATCGCGTATGCTCTGAACAAGGGTGACTCGATGACACTGCCACACAGAATAGGCCTGGTGGGGACCATGAAAACATGAGAAAATAATGGTTTCTCATGACGAAAATCGACACGTGAGATGACAAGCACTAAGGGGAGGTGGTACCTAAAGTCCAAGCGTTGCATATGAAGAAATTTGATTTTAAGAGGCGACGAAGTGACCCTTCTTGAAAAAATGGCTTCCGAGTGAACTATCAAATAATTAAAAACTAAGAAAGGCCCATTATAGTACTCGATGAAAGATTTCTAATGATGCTGCTGCTTCGTCAAACAAGGCTACGGTCTAGTCATAATGTGCGACAGAAAATTTGTGGGTTTTCCTATAAAAGGGTGATTTCCCTCCAATTTGAGAGGAGGAGAAGGCCCTAAATCTTTTGGAGATCATAGTAGACAAATTGATCATTGGAATCAGGATCTGTGAATTTTAGGAAAGTGGCCTTACTTGTCTAAATATGGTCTTAATGTTTCTTGGAACAATGGTTCTTGGTGAAGAATTAAGGGAAGAGGAAAATGAAAATGAACTACTAGAGGAGGTCTAGAATCATCCTCACCCACTAAGTCAAACATGGGGACTATGCAGACATAGAGTAGAATATTTGAAGATATGGTATCAAACGTCTATGATATGCAATGTGAATATGGCTCGTCGAGGAGGCCGGTAGGACAAACTATCCAAGGAATGGGAGGATAATTAACCATACCTAGGTCCGATGGGATCTAGGCCAAGGCTTACGTTAATCAATTGAGAAGATGGCCAAGGGAAAACCATCATGCCCCCAAGCATGGGATACTACCCGCAAACATATGTGATGGAGGGGGCTCATTTGGTATGCAAAGGTGGGGATGATGCCCCCTAGCAGGCAGATTTTGTGGAGAGAAATTGTGTTTCAAGTGCTTGAAAAAGGGATTCAAGCATCTCGACCCAACTTGGCACGAGATCCTTCAAAGGATGATAAGGAGATGTAGGGGCCTATGTGACCCTATTATGTTATGGATGTACTGGATGTATTTAGAGTGGTGGACTCCAAATATGGGAGGAAGCACACATGATAATGCATATCATTCGAAGGATAATCAGGGGTAATCATGGCTTCCATGATGTCCTCATCAAAATGGAAGATGGAGGGACGGGAGGAAAATTGACTACATGATGCGGCAGCAGTACCTCGTGCATCATCCTGAGAAAAAGGTTCACATACGCATCGTTTGGAATGGTAGACGGTATGCTAGTCGATGGAAAATCTATCAATGTTGAGACCAGGGCTTTCGACGAAGGAGGTTCAGTAGAAGCATGCGCAGAAACTTGAAAAAGAATTTCTTCTGAGGAACTCAAAGATGACGACAAGTAAAGGATATGGACCATGGAGTCTGTCATCTTGACATCGGGGGGAGGGATCATGATGTTGGGACTAGAGTCCCCATGTTCTGGTGTACTAGTGGTACTAGAATCCACTGGTAGGGGAGTAGGTGATCCACTATGAGTGGCCTCGTATTTGCAAAGCACTTGAAGGAAATCATGAAATTCGTTGAGACGAGGGCACCAATGGAAATAGTGACCATAATGATCGTACAAGGCACAAGGGTGATTCGTGTGCAACGTTTTGAGTTTCTTGGCTGGTCCTAGAAAGGTAACTTGGACCTTAGGGATATTTGACTTAGGGAATGTTTCATGAAGCAAAGGTTTTAGATGAGGAAGTTTAGGACACTTATTGGTGGCATGCCAAACAACCTCACACAAAGCGCACAGAGGTGTTAGCTTTGGAGCTTTGGGAGCTGGAGGTGCTTGGGGAGCCTTGTCCTTAGGTTCCTTCTTCTTGGCTTTGTCCCCCTATCCAAATTCTTTCGCAACAGGAGTGGGCTCCTATTGAGGTGTCGGTGGAATTAGAGCATTAACAAGGGTTGTAGGGATCGGTTGAACTGGGGTCAAAGAATGATATGGTCTTAGCTAAACAGGTAGAGTATTCGCAGGGGGATCAATGTACCACACTAGGATCCACAAGTCATATTAGGGAGGACCAACAAAGCCATGACAAGGACAGAAAATATTCTCGGAGGAGGAAACAAGAAAGGAATTTTTCCTACAGGGTAATGTCAAGATGGAACATCTCCTGGATGGTTGAGACCTGGAGGAAAAATTCTTGGTGGTAACAACGATGAGGCACCCACAAAAGGAGGAGGTCCTAAGGGGGGTGGATCCAGATGGCTCGAGTAAGATGGTAACCGCGGGTGCTAAGGAGGTGGTTGCGGATCAAATGTACCAGACTGCTTTTGAGGAGCCCGTGATGCTTGTAACATGTAAACACTCAATGAGCTAGGCTCATAGATGGGAGGGGGAGGACCAAGGAAAGCACCTAATAATGAGGAATCTTTGTAGAGTCTGGTTGAAACACTGGTGAGAGCGGTAGAAGACTTCTTATCAAACATTGACAAGATAATGGACTCAGGGGAGGTCAAGGATGATGGTTCGTAGTATGTCAATTGATCGATGGTGTTGATATTCCCTTCATAAGGGAACCACATCTTGCAGAAAGCCGCAGATGCGATAGCTGATATGGCACAAGTGTAACTATGACCCAACAGAATGTTGTAATCTAGAGGGGCATCAATAAGCTTGATGTCTACATGAATATTCTTGCCCTCAAGAATCACTGGACAATTGCGATACATGCCGAGAGGCTCGAAGGAGTGACCATCCCAAGCACACAAAGTGATGGTGGATGGGGATAGCTCAAGGGACTTGAGTTGCTTCCAAACAATAATGAGCATCACGCAGGTGGATGCGCCTTCATCAATAATGCATCACGAAAGCAACTGATGGAGGTAATGGAGGATGTTCTGATGTATCAATGGGGAAAACAATCAAACAATCATCTGAGGAATCTACTACACCCAAGGCACTTAGTAGAGCTCTCTTTTGAGACAGCCATGACTGGAGGACTTCCAGGGTCAACATGGAAGCATGTGATTGTGCGAAGTCATCTACTATATTGTATGTATCAGAAAATCGGTTAGAAGCCACATTACAATGTAATGGTCCCTTTGGGATCTTAGGAATTGACTTAGATTTAGGTTGAGGTATCTGTAGCAGACCATTTGGTGGCGTAAGAGGATCAATAGATGCTTTGGTTTTGGACTCAATGGCGAAAGAACTTGATGGCTTGTCATATTGACACGATCGAGTTTTCAAGTTGACATCAGAGGTATTGACCTCGTTAGAATTCATCATGAGGATCTGGTAGTCACCATGACCTGAAGGTTGGGGAAGATGGGTTTCTTGACCTTGCTGAGGTTGAGAAACAAATCCTTACTAAGGGAAAGTATTTGTGAGCATAGCCGATTAAGATGGCGCAAGATTTTGAGGCGGTTGTTGTATGGGCGGTTGACCTCTAGAAGCTACTTGGGCTTCCCACATTTGGTGCATATGGGGTAAAAGGGGACACTCATGAGTATAATGGCCATGTACACCACAACATGCACAAGGCGTGTTCATACGAAAAGGTTTGTTCATACAAATAGCCTTGTTCTACTTGGGTTGGTCGTCCTGTTGCTAGTTTTTGGTGTTAGGTTGGTTTCCCTGGGGTTCATTAGGTTGATTTCTTTGGTTACCTTGGTTACCCTTGTTCCCTTGTTCCCTTATTCTTTTTCTTTGAATTTTGGGGACTAGTCACACTCAACTATGTAAACACTTGACCCTGAGGGGGCAGTGGCTACTAGGGCTGAGGATGCATGGGAGGTTGCGACACTGATGCCTAACAGGCTGGAGCGCTTGGTGGTGCATAGGTATAAGATGGTGAAGAGGAAATGGTCTGGTAGTCAGGTTGAGCACTAGCTGACCCTGACATCTGCTGATGTGATTGGGTAAATGCTTAAGAGGTGCTTTGGACTGAATACACGTTGCTAGCAGGAGGGGCATAAGCATTAGAGGAACTGGTGACCTCCTATAGATAGCCATAACTCAGCTAAGTATATGGTGAAGGATGTGAAATTATATCCAACGATACCATCCGCGGTGTCAAATTCCCCTGGTGCATTGGAACCACCAGGAAGAGGGAGGACTGGTGTAATGGTATAGACATAACCAAATTGAGCATAAATCAAGTCATATCTTGGAGTGGTTTAGAGAGCCTTTTCCTCTATCTAAGGAAAATGAGATGCGACATCTTTGGCAATAGGTGCTAAAAGAGTCCTAAGAAACCAATTGAGATAGACACGGTCTTTGAAGGGTGGAGAACGACACATGCTCCTCCTTCTAAGCCATTCCTAAATATGATCGGAAAGGCAAGTGGAAGAGGACTGATGGAATGCGGTCAAGAGCTCCATACCAGTGTCGTATCAGAGATGTAACTGAAAATATGAAAGGAATGCTTTAGAAAGCGTCGCGAAAGTGGAATGAGAGGCAACAGGTTGGTCAACATACCACTTTGCGGCATCTCTAGTGAGCATGCGTTGGAACAACCGAAGACAGATGGAATCATGGGTGATGGAACTGGATGAACACCACATGTGGAAGGAGCGGATGTGATTGTTAGGGTCCTCTCCAGAATTACCCTTAAACTTGGGGATGTCGGAGGGAATCTTAGTTGGCATAACTAGCCAACCAGCATCATTGTGTATATGGTCATTTATCAACTGGCTAAAATTTGTGAGGCTTAACCTAGCCATGAAAGGTAGCATGGGAGTTGTCAAAATGGTTCCTCAGACGGTTCCACTAGATGTGACCATTGGGTAGAACTGGAGCCAACACCAGGTTGGGTTCCGACACCTACAGTGGGTCATGACATGGTGACGGTATGTGGTGAAGGAGGCTCGGAATCAGATGAGGAATTAGATGAACCAGTAGAGGAGTAATATGCCCAAGAGGAAACTAAGGATAAAGGCCTAAGAGTATCCATGACAAACACCTTGGTGGCGTAATGGTTGTAAGACACAAGTGACACAGAAATGGTGAAGGGAGATAAACAAGATGTTTTTGTCTATCTGTGGGGAAATAAATTAATTAAGTTAAGTCTTGGCTTGGCGGTGGAAACCAAGTGCCTTTCGCTTAAGGCGTGCTTGTGTGTGCAAGTGTTTTTATTAATTAAGTTCAGATCATGTTTGAAAAAGGAAAAATACTGCTGAAATAAACGAAAATTGAAAATAGAAAATAAACAACAAATCAACTTTCTACCCCTGTGAGCATAACGTCTACCCCTGTGAGCATCACCCGATGCAATGAGTGCTAAGTGAACTATTCAAAAATCAAGAGAAATTAGTCAGTTACGACTACCTCTCATGAAAATGGTCATACGTTTGAATGACTTACTTAACGCAGTTGAATCCCAAAATGATATCTAATATAATGCACTGCGTAATCCCCCATACTTCTATGATTAATTTTTTTTAATCCCCATGTCATCATTTCCATATTTTTAGGAAGCGATTTTTATTTTACAATTGATGATATTAATGTTATCCTTGCATGCTCTAGTACCATTACTTTAAATACTTTTCCCATTAAATTGTATAATCTTCACCTTTTTAACCTGATATGCTTTTTCTTTTTCCTTGTATAACGCTGAAGTTTTACTGAATGTATTGTGCTTACTCTCCCACCCCACTTTCTAAAGCATTATGATGTCCATATTTTATAATATTTTACTTAATAGAAGGGATCTTCTTCATTCGATTAACGACCTTACCAATCAAATTCATTAAAAAATAATATATTACAAAATCAATTCTTTGAATTTACGTGATTCAAATTTATTAAAAAAGATGCACGGTCAATTCAATTTTACTATCAGACAAACCGTTTGACATATTCATGTGGGCGTACAATCTTTATGAAGGGAATTTCCACAACACTTCCAACACACCTAACCACTTTATGCAATGCAACAACCTTTCAAATTATATGTGACAAAAAATTGACACTTTCAAGGCAAGACATCCCATCACATTAACTTCATTGCTACAAGATCTCCTATTGTGTTCTCTATGCGTATCTCCATGTAGTGTGGGGTCTCTCCACCTAACTCTGCCTCAATTATATGTAGTTCCCTACAAACCAATTGTTACATAAGTGATCAAAAAATCACATAAAAATATTCACAAATCAAGGAAACATAATTTAGGTAAAACAAACGTTCTTTAACTCTACACACTCCTCACCTTGTGGTCACTCCCTAATTCCCTAATTCAATTGTTAATTAGCTGGGCACTTTCTTCTTGATTTTAATGTACTCAAAATTTGCCTAATTTGCCAAATTAACGTTTTGAGATTGTGAGGTATAGTACATATCTTTATGAAAATAATTTTTCATAATAATGCATGTTTTTATGAGAAAAACTTATATATTATGTGTCAAAGGTGTGTTTATCAATAAATAGTCAGAAAGAAATGTTTTCAATGATTTTGAATTGAAATATAACTTTTAATTTGTTGTGGCTAAAAAAATCTTTACAAACCATTATTGTGTTTTTCTATTTAATCGTAATATAATCATAACCATAACTTTAATAAATTCTCAAACAATTATTGTACTATAAAACACATAAGCTTTAATCATGGTTTATAGCGAGATTATGATATAATCGTTCAAGAGATATGGTGTTATGTGTTATTGTGTTTTTTTCTTGAATGTGTACGAAAGGAAATCACTTAAGGTTGTGGATGAAAAACAACTCTAACAATGAAAATGGTTGCTAAACATTGTAGATATGCAACAAATGATAGAAACAAAACATGTCAAAGCCCTAATCTATGCCACAATCATAGTTAAACAACAAAATGAAATAGTAAAATAAGTGCAAGTAACTCCAATAATCCAATGGAAACCAGATATATAAAGAATATATTTTATTAAACAACACCTGTGAAAGGAACAAATAATGTTATCAGTCCCCCTCTATGGGATGAGTTCTTGACTATCCTCAAATGTCTTCAGCTTTTATAGAGTCTCTCTCCTCTATAATGTGTAAACCCAGCAAATAAAATGTTTAAGCTCAATGAGAGCTCAATGAGAAATAAAAAATGGTGTGTGACAATGATAATAATTAGAGCTGCAATAGTGAGTGCAACAATAAAAATAATCGAAAATGAAGAATGAATGAAAAACCCTTCTATTTATAACAAAATATTAGGTTATCCTCGAATAATGAGCAATAATAAAATATTATTAACTCATTCTAGAATTAACCATTTGGAATATTTTATTATATTTGGTTGGAGGGAAAAAGTATTTAAACTTTTATTTAGAAATAATAAATAAATAAAGATTTATTTATCATCTCAAGGAATATGGTTAAGAAATAATAAACAAATAATGATTTATTTATTTATTCCTAATGGATTTGGTCAAACTTGACAAGGAATACTAATTAATTAGTGATTAATTGATTATTCCTAGAGAAAAATAAGATAATATATGATTTATCTATTTATTTCTCATAATTGCGTCAAATGTGACAAGGAATATTAATTAAACAATGGTTTAATTAATTATTCCTAGAAGATAATTAAATAAATAGTGATTTATTTAATTATTCTTCATGGGTTTAATTATAAATGACTTAACAAATGTGGTTTATTAAGTAATTTCTCATAGTGAAACCAATTTTACTATGGTAAAATTGGCACTACAAGGTGTACTTCAATCCATCTAGTATAGTATGGCTTGATGATCAATTTTTTGTGATAACAGATTGTCCCCCAACGTACGAGTGTTAGGAGCAAAACGTATGACCGGATTACATTGTAAGGACACAATCACTAGACAATGAGGTGGAGTCAGAGAGAGAGAGACCAATGGAGCTGAAGTGAAAGAGGATAGGGATAGAGGGGGTGAGACCAATGCAAGTCTCCTTTTATGTTGTGGTACTGTATCTCAATGAGGCGGGGGAGGCATACCTATACCTGTCGAGATAACTAAGTACAAAAATAATGATGCGCCTAGAAACATGAAACTGAGCAATAAATACATGTTGAATGGTACATGACATGCTGGCATAAATGAGCCAGAGAATAATACAATGTGTTCCATATACATAATGCGCCTAGAAAAAACATGATCCAGGACTGAATACAATAACATCTGAGTACATGAGATATAATGGCCCTTCTCTCAAAAAATGGGTGGGAGGGAGGGTAGAACAACTAAAGAAGCTCTGTTGAATAGGAAAGGGCTCTGTAAAACTGAATGCATCATCTAAAGGAGACATGCATGCTATAAATGCTGCAAGTGGCAGGAACCGAACCCATCAAATTTGCGGAACTACATCTGAGGTTGTAGCATAATATGAAGTCATATGGGCATGTGGGGGGCTACCTAAAGGGCTACCCCCTCATGAGGTTTGAAACAAATCAAACACACCCGGGAATCAATGGTACAATTTGCTACATCACTGGACCATCAAGTGTATGAATCACTAGCACGAGAAAAGAAAGTCAAAGGGTAATAATGAGTCCCTTTTCTTGATCTGAGGCACCGAACAAGAGTGGAAGCTGGAACTAAGATACACTACCCTCTAGGTTGTTCTTCTCGAATAAATGTGTTGATGTCGACAGAATAGGGCCCGCCACAGGTGAGGCAATGAGGATCCTCAACTAAGGCACAAGGGAAAATAGTAATGTGACTGATGGACTGACACTGGGGAAAATGGAGAAACTAGGACTGAGGGACAAACAAACGACTTCCCTTGCTAGAGCATAAAGTGCACAATTGACCTGGAAGCGACTGAATCGACTCTGGAGAGGATGGGGGACAGTATGGCTAAAGACCAAAATTGGCAACACGGGATGAATGGTATGAAAATATGGATGTAATACAATGATATGATATAATGGGATGTGAAACAGACTCCATGGATGCAAGGGTGACTCATCGCGTATGCTCTGAACAAGGGTGACTCGATGACACTGCCACACAGAATAGGCCTGGTGGGGACCATGAAAACATGAGAAAATAATGGTTTCTCATGACGAAAATCGACACGTGAGATGACAAGCACTAAGGGGAGGTGGTACCTAAGGTCCAAGCGTTGCATATGAAGAAATTTGATTTTAAGAGGCGACGAAGTGACCCTTCTTGAAAAAATGGCTTCCGAGTGAACTATCAAATAATTAAAAACTAAGAAAGGCCCATTATAGTACTCGATGAAATATTTCTAATGATGTTGCTGCTTTGTCAAACAAGGCTACGGTCTAGTCATAATGTGCGACAGAAAATTTGTGGGTTTTCCTATAAAAGGGTGATTTCCCTCCAATTTGAGAGGAGGCGAAGGCCCTAAATCTTGTGGAGATCATAGTAGACAAATTGATCATTGGAATCAGGATCTGTGAATTTCAGGAAAGTGGCCTTACTTGTCTAAATATGGTCTTAATGTTTCTTGGAACGATGGTTCTTCGTGAAGAATTAAGGGAAGAGGAAAATGAAAATGAACTACTAGAGGAGGTCTAGAATCATCCTCACCCACTAAGTCAAACATGGGGACTATGCAGACATAGAGTAGAATATTTGAAGATATGGTATCAAACGTCTATGATATGCAATGTGAATATGGCTCGTCGAGGAGGCTGGTAGGACAAACTATCCAAGGAATGGGAGGATAATTAGCCATACCTAGGTCCGATGGGATCTAGGCCAAGGCTTACGTTAATCAATTGAGAAGATGGCCAAGGGAAAACCATCACGCCCCCATGCATGGGATACTACCTGCAAACATATGTGATGGAGGGGGCTCATTTGGTATGCAAAGGTGGGGATGATGCCCCCTAGCAGGTAGATTTTGTGGAGAGAAATTGTGTTTCAAGTGCTTGAAAAAGGGATTCAAGCATCTCGACCCAACTTGGCACGAGATCCTTCAAAGGATGATAAGGAGATGTAGGGGCCTATGTGACCCTATTATGTTATGGGTGTACTGGATGTATTTAGAGTGGTGGACTCCAAATATGGGAGGAAGCACACATGATAATGCATATCATTCGAAGGATAATCAGGGGTAATCATGGCTTCCATGATGTCCTCATCAAAATGGAAGATGGAGGGACGGGAGGAAAATTGACTACATGATGCGGCAGCAGTACCTCATGCATCATCCTGAGAAAAAGGTTCACATACGCATCGTTTGGAATGGTAGACGGTATGCTAGTCGATGGAAAATCTATCGATGTTGAGACCAGGGCTTTCGACGAAGGAGGTTCGATAGAAGCATGCGCAGAAACTTGAAAAAGATTTTCTTCTGAGGAACTCAAAGATGAAGACAAGTAAAGGATATGGACCATGGAGTCTGTCATCTTGACATCGGGGGGAGGGATCATGATGTTGGGACTAGAGTCCCCATGTTCTGGTGTACTAGTGGTACTAGAATCCACTGGTAGGGGAGTAGGTGATCCACTATGAGTGGCCTCGTATTTGCAAAGCACTTGAAGGAAATCATGAAATTCGTTGAGACGAGGGCACCAATGGAAATAGTGACCATAATGATCGTACAAGGCACAAGGGTGATTCGTGTGCAACGTTTTGAGTTTCTTGGCTGGTCCTAGAAAGGTAACTTGGACCTTAGGGATATTTGACTTAGGGAATGTTTCATGAAGCAAAGGTTTTAGATGAGGAAGTTTAGGACACTTATTGGTGGCATGCCAAACAACCTCACACAAAGCGCACAGAGGTGTTAGCTTTGGAGCTTTGGGAGCTGGAGGTGCTTGGGGAGCCTTGTCCTTAGGTTCCTTCTTCTTGGCTTTGTCCCCCTATATAAATTCTTTCGCAACAGGAGTGGGATCCTATTGAGGTGTCGGTGGAATTAGAGCATTAACAAGGGTTGTAGGGATCGGTTGAACTGGGGTCAAAGAATGATATGGTCTTAGCTAAACAGGCAGAGTATTCGCAGGGGGATCAATGTACCACACTAGGATCCACAAAGTCATATTAGGGAGGACCAACAAAGCCATGACAAGGACAGAAAATATTCTTGGAGGAGGAAACAAGAAAGGCATTTTTCCTACAGGGTAATGTCACGATGGAACATCTCCTGGATGGTTGAGACCTGGAGGAAAAAATCTTGGTGGTAACAACGATGAGGCACCCACAAAAGGAGGAGGTCCTAAGGGGGGTGGATCCAGATGGCTCGAGTAAGATGGTAACCGCAGGTGCTAAGGAGTTGGTTGCGGATCAAATGTACCAGACTGCTTTTGAGGAGCCCGTGATGCTTGTAACATGTAAACACTCAATGAGCTAGGCTCATAGATGGGAGGGGGAGGACCAAGGAAAGCACCTAATAATGAGGAATCTTTGTAGAGTCTGGTTGAAACACTGGTGAGAGGGGTAGAAGACTGCTTATCAAACATTGACAAGATAATGGACTCAGGGGAGGTCAAGGATGATGGTTCGTAGTATGTCAACTGATCGATGGTGTTGATATTCCCTTCATAAGGGAACCACATCTTGCAGAAAGCCGCAGATGCGATAGCTGATATGGCACAAGTGTAACTATGACCCAACAAAATGTTGTAATCTAGAGGGGCATCAATAAGCTTGATGTCTACATGAATATTCTTGCCCTCAAGAATCACTGGAAAATTGCGATACATGCCGAGAGGCTCGAAGGAGTGACCATCCCAAGCACACAAAGTGATGGTGGATGGGGATAGCTCAAGGGACTTGAGTTGCTTCCAAACAATAATGAGCATCACGCAGGTGGATGCGCCTTCATCAATAATGCATCACGAAAGCAACTGATGGAGGTAATGGAGGATGTTCTGATGTATCAATGGGGAAAACAATCAAACAATCATCTGAGGAATCTACTACACCCAAGGCACTTAGTAGAGCTCTCTTTTGAGACAGCCATGACTGGAGGACTTCCAGGGTCAACATGGAAGCATGTGATTGTGCGAAGTCATCTACTATATTGTATGTATCGGAAAATCGGTTAGAAGCCACATTACAATGTAATGGTCCCTTTGGGATCTTAGGAATTGACTTAGATTTAGGTTGAGGGATCTGTAGCAGACCATTTGGTGGCATAAGAGGATCAATAGATGCTTTGGTTTTGGACTCAATGGCGAAAGAACTTGATGGCTTGTCATATTGACACGATCGAGTTTGCAAGTTGACATCAGAGGTATTGACCTAGTTAGAATTCATCATGAGGATCTGGTAGTCACCATGACCTGAAGGTTGGGGAAGATGGGTTTCTTGACCTTGCTGAGGTTGAGAAACAAATCCTTACTAAGGGAAAGTATTTGTGAGCATAGCCGATTAAGATGGCGCAGGATTTTGAGGCGGTTGTTGTATGGGCGGTTGACCTCTAGAAGCTGCTTGGGCTTCCCACATTTGGTGCATATGGGGTAAAAGGGGACACTCATGAGTATAATGGCCATGTACACCACAACATGCACAAGGCGTGTTCATACGAAAAGGTTTGTTCATACAAATAGCCTTGTTCTACTTGGGTTGGTCGTCCTGTTGCTAATTTTTGGTGTTAGGTTGGTTTCCCTGGGGTTCATTAGGTTGATTTCTTTGGTTACCTTGGTTACCCTTGTTCCCTTGTTCCCTTATTCTTTTTCTTTGAATTTTGGGGACTAGTCACACTCAACTATGTAAACACTTGACCCTGAGGGGGCAGTGGCTACTAGGGCTGAGGATGCATGGGAGGTTGCGACACTAATGCCTAACAGGCTGGAGCGCTTGGTGGTGCATAGGTATAAGATGGTGAAGAGGAAATGGTCTGGTAGTCAGGTTGAGCACTAGCTGACCCTGACATCTGCTGATGTGATTGGGTAAATGCTTAAGAGGTGCTTTGGATTGAATACACGTTGCTAGCAGGAGGGGCATAAGCATTAGAGGAACTGGTGACCTCCTATAGATAGCCATAACACAGCTAAGTATATGGTGAAGGATGTAAAATTATATCCAACGATACCATCCGCGGTGTCAAATTCCCCTGGTGCATTGGAACCACCAGGAAGAGGGAGGACTGGTGTAATGGTATAGACATAACCAAATTGAGCATAAATCAAGTCATATCTTGGAGTGGTTTAGAGAGCCTTTTCCTCTATCTAAGGAAAATGAGATGCGACATCTTTGGCAATAGGTGCTAAAAGAGTCCTAAGAAACCAATTGAGATAGACACGGTCTTTGAAGGGTGGAGAACGACACATGCTCCTCCTTCTAAGCCATTCCTAAATATGATCGGAAAGGCAAGTGGAAGAGGACTGATGGAATGCGGTCAAGAGCTCCATACCAGTGTCGTATCAGAGATGTAACTGAAAATATGAAAGGAATGCTTTAGAAAGCGTCACGAAAGTGGAATGAGAGGCAACAGGTTGGTCAACATACCACTTTGTGGCATCTCTAGTGAGCATGCGTTGGAACAACCGAAGACAGATGGAATCATGGGTGATGGAACTGGATGAACACCACATGTGGAAGGAGCGGATGTGATTGTTAGGGTCCTCTCCAGAATTACCCTTAAACTTGGGGATGTCGGAGGGAATCTTAGTTGGCATAACTAGCCAACCAGCATCATTGTGTATATGGTCATTTATCAACTGGCTAAAATTTGTGAGGCTTAACCTAGCCATGAAAGGTAGCATGGGAGTTGTCAAAATGGTTCCTCAGACGGTTCCACTAGATGTGACCATTGGGTAGAACTGGAGCCAACACCAGGTTGGGTTCCGACACCTACAGTGGGTCATGACATGGTGACGGTATGTGGTGAAGGAGGCTTGGAATCAGATGAGGAATTAGATGAACCAGTAGAGGAGTAATATGCCCAAGAGGAAACTAAGGATAAAGGCCTAAGAGTATCCATGACAAACACCTTGGTGGCGTAATGGTTGTAAGACACAAGTGACACAGAAATGGTGAAGGAAGATAAACAATATGTTTTTTTCTCTCTGTGGGGAAATAAATTAATTAAGTTAAGTCTTGGCTTGGCGGTGGAAACCAAGTGCACTTCGCTTAAGGCGTGCTTGTGTGTGCAAGTGTTTTTATTAATTAAGTTCAGATCATGTTTGAAAAAGGAAAAATACTGCTGAAATAAACTGAAATTGAAAATAGAAAATAAACAACAAATCAACTTTCTAAACCCCACCCAAACTAGGTTTGCAAACATTGTGTTGGTTGGTGGTGAAATCGACTGAAAACACACAAAAAGGGCCAAGAGATCTAAGCATTGGTGTGACTGGGATCAAATAACACTATGCTGCTAGAAAGTGGTGTAGCAACAACAAAAAACCAACCGGGGGGGGGGGGGGGAACACTGCAAAAAGATAGGGAGATGGGTGTGAAACCTAGGGCAACTAATGGGACCCTAAGTCAAATGACCAAACAAGGTTTAAGATGAAACTTAGGATGGAAAAAACCTATCTATGAAGATCTAAGAAGGAAGGTACAAATCTGGAAAATATGGCTGAAAGCTCTGTAGAAACTCAGACTTCTTACTTAGCTAAACTCCTCCTATAAAGGTGGAAGTGTACTAGAAGCCCCAAGGGGCTAAATTCCACTTTGACGAGTAAAACATAGTAGATCAAGGCCTAAGCAAGGTGAGAGAGTGGTCAACCAACCCAGCAGGCATCTCTCGGAAAAGTCCAGAAACAAATCGAAAAAATCCTAGAAAACCTAAAATTGTAGGTACTGACCTAATTCCTGGGATATTGCACTTTTTTGGCCAGAAAGTGCGCTCTAGACTAGGGAAAATTTTAAGAACCACCCTAAATTTATATGTATAATAAATGGGTGAATCCCCATGATACATAGGAAAAATGGGAGGTGATTTTATCAATAATATAATATGTATATATAATTTTTTTGGTGAATCTCTCACCAAATTATATTATCTTGTAAAGTCATGGCGAATCTTTCACTAGATTATAAAATCTTGTAATATCTTGGCAAATCTTACACTAAATAATAAAACATTGTGAAGTATTGGTGAATGTTTTGTTAAAGTATGAAACCATATATGATAATAGGAAAACATATTCATTAAACTGTAATATACTAACCTACATGTTTGGAAAAAAGAAACATAATTTTCTCTTACTACAAACAATGTTGCAAGTTTCAGTGGTTGTGTTTGTAAAGGTTCTTACCGTACACTCTTTCATATCCTTCTATTAGTTTTGATAATATTCCACAACAAAGTTATTGTAGGTGTTGATCTTGACCACCAATTCTGTCAAGGTAGGAGAGATTAATCTTTTCTCTACCACTTTTGTCAAGCTGTGAGAGATTAATGTTTGTACAAATTTTGTTTTACTTTTCTCCCAACTTTTGTTTCCTTGAGTGTTTAAATCACTACCTTGTTGATTCCATATCAAACCAATTTCTCAAATGCCAGCCTAATTGTAAGAAGAAGTTGTTATATTTGTAGGGGTAATTTATAAACACTTTCGTCCGCTCTCCGGGTAGTTTCTAAGCCGTCATCCTTTAGGTGGTTCATCCTTCCATATGATATTTGGTAATTACACTCTGCTTTTCAAGAAATATATAAGTTATGAAAGTCATTATACCATGTCATGAAGTGTTGAATCAAGGAAATCCAATACCCATGAACCTTACCTGTGGTCTTACGATGCAATCTTCTATTTTGAGTCATTGTGTTAAAGTCCCTCCCCTTCAAGCAAGCTTTATGCAAGTAGGAACATGAAACATGGCCCCCTTACTTATCGACCCTCCTTTCTCTTACCTAAATAGTTGTATCTTACCCAACTAACAAATGGTTCCTACCTTAAATTATGGAGTTTAATAGACCAACAATAAAAGATTTATGTAACTCTGGTCCCCACCACCTGAACACCTTATGGCCTAGCACAAATGAAGGCATGTTAAGGATTTCTTCATTAGTCTACGTAAATATCATTTCAATTCATATTCATCATGGCTTCAGCTAACCACTCATGTAGGGTCACTTGGCTTGGCAATGAAAATTTCTTATTAATGCTTCTCATCACTCGACCAACTTCAATCATATTCATTTCAACAATTTCATTTTGATTAGAATTTGTAAAATTTGTATGTGGTTTTTGTCATCAACAACCACTATTTTTTCTTGAATTGCTCCATCATATTCATAAGTATCATTGCCATGTTCATCATCATCACCTAATAGATGATAACATCCTTGAGGTAGAGTCAACATGTTTATAACAACTTTTTCATCTTTATCACCAAGTATTTCAAAAACTTGGCTACAAGCCTCATCATTGGTAAGAGCACCATAATTGACTAGCCAAATTCCATTGCACCTACATTCCACATTAATATTAGAGGGTGTTAAGGTCCTTTCAATAGATATTCTAGCAATTTCAACTATTTGAAATCATTTTACCTCTCTCCATGGGTTCTTTGCCATCCAATTTATTCTCTCAAACCTTAAATAATTCTTAAAAGGCCCAAACACACTTCTAGGGGTTGCAACTTATGAGTAATGTCTAAGTAGTGCCAACACTATGTATGTCTATCATGTTTGCCTCTGTGGTTTGTAAAGCTATGTTGTTGGGATGGCCATAAAAAATTAACAATTATATGTTTGTAAGATAGACACCTCCACGTAAAAAGTGACAAAATGATATAGCCAAATCATAAACAATTACTTAGTCATCCGTGCATTAGGATGTGCAACCACGGATATTCCTTGCTCATAATTCTTGACATGGTTCTTCATATTCTGATTTCCCTCAAATAAATATAGCCTAGACATTGATAAACCAATTGTAATTACACAATAAAATATAGTTATCCACGTTGTTGTTAGGAAACACTTTGGCACATTTTCAGTCATTCTCTTGGCATTTATCCACATGCCACAATTCCTTTCAACTTGGAAAGGAAACTCGTCACAATTGCATATATATTTTGTAAACTATATGAATGATCTTTGTATGCCTTGGATAGAGTGTAATAGAACTTGGTCATAATTGTAGGGTGTAAATCCATAGCTTTGTCTCTATTTAGGATTTCAATTTTTCATAATGCCAGCTCTTGATATATTTTCTTAACTCCTGCACACCCTGATTTCCCCAAAATCCATCTTTGAATGGACTCAAAGTGGAGCAATGTTAGCCTTAAGTTATATCAACTCTAGGTCATGGCCAATTTCAAGTATCTCCTTACACCACTCAACTATTTCCTCCTTTTGTTCAATTAACACTGTAATAACTCCTTATTTCTTCTTCCTTGCATGAGGTATTTAGCCAATAATGTATCTATGCTGGTGAGTTCCATATTTTATCACTCCAACTCTTATTAAGCATCCATTGAAGTCAACATCCTCAATTTCCTTCATCATATCCTCTTTAGTTCGGCCTCTATTAACATGAATATTCTTGGTTAAACTTGTACCTTGCACTATAATTCATGTAGAAGCACCACCTTCAACATCTACATCATATGCTCTTCAACTTTTATATCATTATTCTCTTCAAAACCTACCAAATTTAACTCCTCATTTAGGGAAGATTTTGGTAGATGATCAACCCTTGTCACTTACATTCTTACCCTAACAAGAGCAACATTATTTCCTCATGCATGACAGAAAAACATTAAACAAACAAATATTGTAGAATAATAGAGGTTGATGCAGTGCATAGCAGCACGAAAACGGAAAACTTTAAGGTAAACATAGGTGACAAGAAACAAACATAGGTGCAATGAATATGTTTGCACCTAAAATAAGAGCTATCCTCTGTGCCCACTTCAAAATGTGAAAAATAATCAAATATCAGGAGACATGTGAATCCAGAACTTTATGTATTGTGGATAATTCTCTGGCAGAGGTAGACATGAAAGACACCAAAAGCAGCACCAGTTAAAATTTTCCTCCTGCATGTTGCTGACTTGGGTTCGAATCACGAATATTATACATAACAAGAATATCACACATGCAGGAATAGCTGACTTGGGTTCGAATCAAAGATAACATATAGAAAAAGAATATCACACATATTCGCAGATAATATATATAACAACAATATCACCTTGGCAAGCACCAACAAAGAAAGGCCATGGATAAGTTTTATCAACCTCCAGATTGCAACCAACCTTGGAATTTTAACCTTTGGAATCATTTTTATGTCATCATATAGGTATTTTATTTGATGATGTACCTGAAAAGGAGGGATCTCCTTGTCTACAAAATTGTTATTCCTTCTTTCCTATCCAAATGGCTCTAGAGGAAATCAGGGGCAATGATATATGTTATTTGGGTGCTCTATCATCAAACAATCCAACAAGGAAGCCTCGTGCCAAGTTCCCTATCCTCAAATAAGGGGAGAATAACACCCCATACCTCCTAAGAAAAAATATAAATGAACACCAGCATGTGGTCTATTGTTTCCCCTTCACATTTGCATAGAGTAAAAATTCCAAGACCCTACCTTGCCCTATCTTGTAGAACCTCTCACGTCAAAATATTATTCGTTAGGGCCAACCACCTAAAAATCATGGATTTCATTGAAGATTTAACTTTCCACATCTTCCCCACCACCAAGTTACTACTACTACTTCATCATCAAATATAGCCTTGTACCGTAAGCTAGCTGTCAATAGTCATATGGCAGGATTGTTGGACCATACAACTTTCTTGCATGAAGAAGACACAGAGACAACTCTTTGCTCCTGAATGCAACTAATGTCGAGTTTAAAAAAAACAAATTGCTTGATTTTGTACTGAGCAACAACAAAATATACAGAATTTCCTTGTGACAAAGTTGCTAAGATGGAATCTTCATCTACAAACATTTACCTATCAGGATGAGAAAATGAAAATAAAATTTCTTTCTTATTCCATAGACTCCAACTGCGAGATAAAAAAAAACATCAAGTTTGTTTACCCCAACACGCCAACAAGTAGCAAGCCCCAACTATATAATATAAGAAAGTAATAGGTATCCCAAAGGCCTGAAGGGGATCTAATGGAAAGAAGTGACATTTGTCAGAAGCCTTCTAATCAATATATAAATATATAAATGTAGATTTATTATTATTTTAATTGGAATCTTCAATTAAATAATAAAATTTAATTACGTCTTTCCCAATCTAAATTGTTTATTAGCATAATTCATTACCTTCATACGTCTTGCATTTTTTAACAATGTTGTAACATGTGGATTAATTTCCATTTTGGTGCACAATCTCCGCCTTTTAGGACAATATGGTGTAGTGGCCCAACCCCTACAGATCATTACCATAAACTAAGAATAAAAGAGAATATGAAAGTTTGTACAAACCAGCATATTTTTCAAACAAATAATCCAACATCAGCACCTTAACTTTTTCAGGAATATATCATATTGAGAACGTTTGAAAAATGGTGGGAAATATGGGCAGCGACTACCTCTCTTCTGCGAGGGTGATGTGGAAAGAGTGATAAGATTTCATTGAATTTTTTTGTGTTAAATCAGAAAAACCAATATTAATGGAGATATTGGTATTTTTTACTAAATTTTGTGAAGTGACTAAATGTAGCTTTAACCATTCACCTTAAGATGTTTTTTACAATATTATTTCCTAAGCATATTTAATATTTTCATTATCATAAAAACCAACCTATATCCATCTTAACTCCACATCTACCACTCTTAAAGGGATGAAATCTATTTATCCCTCTCAGCACTTGGTAGACCCGGAATTAAGATGGATCTAAGCTGATAGAATTTCCCCTTTAAATAGTCTATTCTCACATGAATGCCATGGAATTACCATGGCTCAATACCATGGCTTATCATAAACCTGGAGCTTAAAAAATACTATTAGTAATTTATAAAAATTAATGAAATTAATAATTGATTTTTATTTTAACCGAGTTAAAATGTTTAAGTGACATTAAATTACAAGATCCATTTTTACTCTTGATCTACCAAGCCCCGAGAGGGATCAAATATTTTTTCTCTATGCTAGTTCCATATCATGATATTTGATCTCTCTCAGCGCTTAGTAGATCCAGAGTAAAGATTGATCTATGCTGGTTTAATTCCCCCCTTTAAATAGGCCACATTCCACGTGAATACCATGGGTCAATACCATGTGCCATATTTATTTTTATTAATACTAATATTAGGGTCAATAACATTTTTTGCATGATATTAATAATAATTTGGCCCATGGTATTTGGCCCATAGGCTTCACCTAAATATAACGCATTTTTTGAGTGCTCATAAATATAAGGTGACTTGTGGAGTAAATATAAAAAAAAATGTTTTATTTATTTACCATACCTCTCTTTTATTTATATTTTTATTAATTTACCTTACTTCTTTTATAAATATGGTATTTGTCCCATAGGATTTACTTAAATAAAACCTCTCTTTTGAGCCTTCTTAAATAGAAATAGGGTTATGGACTAAATATAAAAAGAGGTTTTATTTATTTACCATACCTCTAGTTTATTTATATTTTTATTTATCTATCATACCTTTGGAATAAGTATAAAAAGAGGTTTTATTTATTTACTATACCTCCACTTTGTTTATATTTTTATTTATTTACACCCTTACCATCGATGAAAACCAGATGTGAAAATAGGGAGTTGTTCACAGAAGAAATCAGGGCGATTAGGACCAAAGAAAACCTCCCAAACCAAAAATTGGGCGATTCCAAACAAATTTAACATTGCAAAGAAGAAAATCGGGCGAATGTAATGGAATATAACCTCCCAAACCAGGGGAATTGGGTCAAATGAGTCTTTTCATACTTTATCTGCCCCTTTGTTTTGGGATAAAATGAAAAAAAATAATTATTTTTTAAATAAAAGTTGGGCTAAATATATGAAATGGGTGTTTTATAAAAAATTTACCCCTCTAAAATGAAAAACACCTTAAATTTCACCCTTGGGCTAAAATTCGCCCCTAAAATCTACCATGCTCTGGACCTCCAGAGCACACTTTTGGGGAAGAAAAGTGTGATTTCTGCTCCTTGATTCTCAGTCGGCAAGTCTGGGAAAAATTTGTTGCCTTTGTCGCGGCTAGTTCCTGTGACCTACGGAAAAGACCAGAAAACTTACGAAAGTTAGATATTTGAC
Source organism: Pinus taeda (assembly GCA_000404065.3). Taxonomy (NCBI): domain Eukaryota; kingdom Viridiplantae; phylum Streptophyta; class Pinopsida; order Pinales; family Pinaceae; genus Pinus; species Pinus taeda. The sequence continues at coordinate 38,207 of APFE031635530.1, read as the reverse complement.
TGATCTAGGGTTAGAAAGCTAGTAAAAAAACATTAAGAAACTGAAAAAGAAAAAACCTAAGCTGAAAACTGAAGGTCACTCAGGTTTTCGGATCAAAATTAAAAGCACAGTGGAGTCGCCAAATTTTATTGGCAATCAGAAAATCCCCAGTGGATTCGCCAAATTGTTATTGTTTTTTCTTCTTGAATGTGTACAAAAAGAAATCACTTAAGGTTGTGAATGACAAACAACCCTAACAATGAAAATGGCTGCTAAACATTGTAGATTTGCAACAAATGATAGAAACAAAACCTACCAAAGCCCTAATTTATGCCACAATCATAGTTAAACAACAAAATAGAATAGTAAAATAAGTGCAAGTAACTCCAATAATCCAATGTAAACTAGGTATATAAATAATATATTTTATTAAACAACACTTGTGAAGGGAACAAATAATGTTACCATACCCCCTCTATGGGATGGGTTCTTGGATATCCTCAAATGTCTTCAGCTTTTATAACGTTTCTCTCCTCTTTAATGTGTAAACCCAACAAATAAAATGTTTGAGCTCAATTAGAACTCAAATGGAAAAGATAAATGGTGGGTGACAGTGATAATAATCAAAGCTGCGACAGTGAGTGCAACAATGAAAATAATCGAAAGTGAAGAATGCATGAAAAACCTTCTATTTATAACAAAATGTTCAGTTATCCTCGAATAATGAGCAATAATAAAATATTATTAAACTCATTCTAGGAATAACCACTTGGAATATTTTATTATATTTGGTTGGAGGGTAAAATTGTTTAAACTTTTATTTAGAAATAAAAATAAATAAATAAATAAATGATTTATCTATTTATTTCTCATAATTGGGTCAAAGGTGATAAGGAAATTATTCTTAAAGGATTTGGTAAAACTTGACCAGGAATAATAACTAATTAGTGATTAATTAATTATTCTTAGAGAAAAATAAAATAATTAATGATCTATTTATTTATTTCTCATAATTGGGTCAAAGGTGATAAGGAATATTAATTAAACAATGGTTTAATTAATTATTCCCAGAAGATAATTAAATAAATAGTGATTTATTTAATTATTCTTCATGGATTTAATTATAAATGACTTAACAAATGTGGATTATTAAGTAATTTGTCATAGTGAAAGAAATTATACTATGATAAAATTGGCCCTACATTGTGTACTTCGATCGATCTAGTATATTATGGCTAGATGATCAATTTTTTGTGATACATTATGGACCTAAGGGTCTTATCCCAATTCTTTCTTTTTGTTATTCTTAGTTGTACAAAGTTGTTGTTAGTTGACTATAGGGGCTTCACCAACCTATGTCTATTACAAACAAATTATGCCCTTTCACTTAAGTTTTTTCTCATAACTACACTTAAAACTATAATGTTGTTGGATGAATGAAAGTCAACACTTCCCACATGTTTTGTGACATGTGCCTAATAGCCTCTCAAGGATCGGTTAACTTTGGTGATGTGTCTGTTTACTAACACCCACGGGTTTTGGTGTAACTGCAATTGTAATTCCAACAGGTGGTATATGAGTCAATGGTCTCGAGTTTGAAACACACCTCGGTCACGCTAGGGGGAAATTGTTAGATGAATGAAAGTTAGTGCTCTTTGTATGTTTCACAACCTGTTCCTAATATCCTTTAAAGGATCTGTTAGCTCTGGTGATGTGTCTGTTTACTAACACCTATCGGTTTTGGTGTAACAACCATCATGATTCCAATAAATTTATTAGATATGAAAATGAGTTCAAAACAATTAGATTCTTTTAACAATAGACACAACACCAACCATGGCCTCAATAAAGCGTCCTAACAATACTTTTTATACTCAACAAATATTTCAATAGAACATAGCAAAACAATATTGCATCATAAGGAACATAACCATTCATACAATAAAGAGACCACAACACAAATGTATAGGCAACACACAAGGTAGATGCCTTAGCTTTATCAATATGAAGGATGTTACAAAGATCTAATAAGGGAGTGTAATCAACTACCTATAACTCTTTCAGAAAATACAAATATCCATGGAACGATTTCCTACAACATGTTTATCCAACCATTAATGCATTTGCAAACATGCCTCCTTTAAGTACTATATCTTCAACAATTCACTCAATCAACATCCAAGTAGTTTATTGTGCCAACTCTGAAATCTGCATAATTGTAGAACTCCTTTTCCACCCTTGAATCTCTGCTTGATGGATGACTTTGCACAATTGATGCATTCTCTTTGTATAGTAGATGTGTTTTCCCTTTGCATTCTTCTAAGGTGCTTTGCAATTCACTCCACATCCAAAGTGGAACCCAACATGCAATTCATTTTCCAACTACTGAATGCTCAAACACTTTAGTCCATACATTTAGCTCATGCCCCCAACGCATCCCAGTCTAAAGGAACGTTAGGATGGTTCACCATTCAGTCCAATCACTAGGCAAGCATTTTCTATCCACGCAACTTGTCATTGCAACCCACCCCTTAACCAATCAGGTAGAGCTATCTATTAATATCCACAAGAAAATGCCTTATAGAGGGTGTTAATGATGCATAATGTCTAAACTCTTATTGGAATTGCAATCATAGAATACTAAATATATTTGACATTGATTAAAATATAAACACATTGGTACACCCATAGTTTATAAGTAAAAAATGTAGAAATTAGTGCAAAAATAAAATGGGAAGAGTACAAAGATTATGCATCCGCATATATCGTAAGCTCAGGAGGTTAACTTAATTTTTTTTTGCCAATGTAATTGGGAATTTGGTTATGTTTGCACCAACAGATGTTTGGTTTGAATCCCCATAGGTTATGTGTGCTAGTGTATGTTAATAGGCTTACTGGGGATGCCATTCACAAATGTGGGGCAAGATCCCTTGGGATTTACCATGAGGTTTTACTTGGAAAGGAAGGCACCAACATTTAGTCTTACTTATGGCTTAACATGGAATTATCTAGAGGAGGAGGCCATTTGTTTCCTTTGGATTGGAGAGAAAATATAAATTCAATTATGATCAATAGAAAGTTCAATAAATTCAAAAAAGAACAAAGAATATGAAAAGACTAATGTTATTTATGCTAGATCTCTTCAAACATCATTATCTACAACAAACACCCAAATAATTCTTCTCTCATTTTCACATTTTTTTTATCACTTGCTTCATTGTATTCCTATTTTAAATTAGCAAATAAATAATGTAGGAAATTTTGTAAGTGGATACAGAGTGATGAATCAACCAATATAGGTAATTTTGACATTCATGATCCATTTTTTCTTTTCTATGCAAGGGAGAGAATGTAGATTACCATAATTCTTTGGAACTTGGTTAGGACTTCACACTCCATTTACTGACAACCTACTAAGTAGTGGTTCATAAATTCTATGTACACTAAAATGATGCATTATCAATTTTTATTTTTATTCTTGATGTGTTAAATCTTGTCACAAATCTAAAGAAATAAATGATGAATTACTTTTAACAATGATCCATGCAACAAACAAAAAATAGTTGCAATCAACTACTTTAGTTCTAAAGGATTACTCTGGCATAATGTTAACCTAAAAAATAGTTAGTATAGTCTTCTTACTTGATATCCCATGTAACATATTGTTTTAGAACATGAAATATAGAAGAAACTCATAAGACCAATGATGGGACTTTTGATTACCTCCTAATTACTTAAAGGATAACTAAGAAGTTGTACATTTAATTATCAATCCAATGTTTGTATGGAACTTGTGAATTGTAGTGCAATATATATACAAATACAATCTATAAGTGCCGATGAGGTTGTAGTATTATTTAAAGAGGACAGAGCTGAATGTTAATATTCTTTCATGAGTCACTAAGCCACACTTGTAGGGATTGGAAGGCTTTCGCTGGCAGGAATCAAAATATCACACTTACATGAATTGAAATATCACATTCACACTCGAAGAAATTGAAATATATCACTTGCAAGGATTGAAATACCACACTCACACTTACAAAAAATAAAATATCACACTTGCAAGAATCGAAATACTAGCTACAACACTCTTGTAGAAAAAAATCAAACGAAAGCATTGACATTTGTTTTTATATTTTATATCTATAAACTTTGAATATAAAAATATTTTAACACAAAACAACTATAATACTTATATTATCTTCATGCTTTGGATTTTTTTTAAATGGGTATGATACCAAGTATGTTCAATTTTATAGTTAAAAGACAAAACAAAATCAAAGTAAAAGTTCAAAATACAATAAAAAACTAAAGAGAAGATATCATGGAATGGGCATTGCAATTATAATTTATTTTTTACCTATCCACCAGTGTATGGCATTCCTAATATTGCTTTCCCAAAATAACCATGAGGTGAAATAATCACAAAATAAAAAAACATAGGAATCCTTCCTAGAAACATTTCCAAAGTCGATGGATCAGGTGCTTGAAGGATCTCCAATAACAAAGGAATCATATCCAAGATATTTTGTGCATTGTCTCCCCATCCTTTTTCTAATCCCATTTCTTGTAATCTACCCACACAAGAGCCTGGTAACATTCAAATGAAAGATTTAATATCTTTGTAGAAAAAAATGGATATTTGTCAAGCTTGTCAACTACATGGTAAAGATATTCATAAATATTTGAAGAAAATAATATTAAAATATTTTATATTTTTGTAAAAATAAATTGGAAATTTGTCAAGTAGGCTAATTTCATGGTACAAAAATTGTTCCACAAATGTATCCATAAATACAACTGATCTTAGTCATAAATACTTGCAGAATATTTTTCAAGCAGGAAACATGTATGGCATTGGAATCCTAGTTGTGTGAATGTTTGACATATTTGATGCAGATTTGTTTTTGTTATTCTTTATTTGAGCTTTGAAGGTCGTTCATTTGGTGAGACTATAATAAGAGTACCTATACCACCATAACCCTTACACAAAGTTGATGCCTGACTTCTTCCATTGCTGCAAGTTGCTAAGGATGCAAAACAATGGAGGTCATACCCATAGAGTATAAATTTACATATTTTGACTGTTAATCCAACCATTGTGACTTTTAAAGGGACTTTTACTGCTTGGAGCATTTGGAGAGCCCAGAAGGTTTCTTAGAATATTGAACTGGAAATGCCAAGGCTTTGAAGTTGGTTTATTTTGAATGATCACTCTTTATGGTGTCCTCATCCTAATTTATGAAATAAAAGTCAAGACAACATTGTTCTTATTGAAGTTGTAAAGCATATTTCTACTTGCAAAAATCAATTTCAAATGGCATGTTAGGGTTGATCTACCATTTCAGCTTCATACACATCTATTACATCATATGCTAACTCTCTTTTTTTTGTGAAAGCATTCAATTGATCTACCTAAAAAAATCATTCAATTTTTCTCTCTTATGAGGAAAATGATAATGATGTTTTCTTTCTCATGACACAAATTTCTTTTATCAGGACAATGTCAACATTCCCAACCTTAAATTGAAAAGAATTACAATGAAGTGTATCCAACTTATAAAATTTAATGAAAAATACTTTAGCTAAGTAGTTGTGAGTGGAGGATCTTTATTTCACTAAAGTCACTTAGTACTCGTACTTGATCCCAAGAAGATGGAACGGTCCACTTGGCCCACAAGGGATAAATATTTCACTGGGGACTTTGAACCTTGGGCGAATAACAATATCCCTGCTTAATTGTCTAACCAAAATCCCAACGACAATTATATGGTATATGTTATCAACCATTGTTAATCAAGTTTTCTATGAATGCTAGGTTAATTGGCATCTTTATATTCTGGAAATTTATTTCATATGGAAAGTAGTTTCCTTAGTCCTTAAAACTATGTTGCAAGGTTCTCTGCCACTGCAAAAATGAGAAGGTCAAAAGAAGTAAATGTCACTATAACGCGTGAAAGGGAACAATTGAGAAGAAAGGGTATAAAATTAAGCGATTGAAAAGAGCAGGATTAAAGAGCCTTCAAAATAATCTTTTTCATACCTTGAAGAAGTTAAATGGTGATGTTCTTCAAATATTGGACTGTCAAGTTGCACAATCTACAATTAAAACACTTTCATTACTAACTACTACTTCCACTTGTTGAATATTTTAGTACATAAGTTTCATTACATACGTAACTTCATGTAAAATGTGTATTATAGTGTTTGCATGGTACCTCTACTCCATATAAATATTGTTTCCAATCCAATAACACAATTTTTAGAACATGGAGTAATGGAAATATAAGAGAGACGAGGACTGCATCAAGTGTTTTGGTTACAATTTTTTGTATCATTAACATAATGAAGAGTTCAAATAAGAAACTTGAGCATCAATAAATATGAACAACATTTACCTTTGGATTGTTAGTTGCATCCATTAAAATGTTTGAAAATATTTTGTAAAACTGCAGGAAAGACGAGAAAGGAAATATTCACACAAAGTTGATGGAAAATAAGGAATAGAAGTTGGTTAAAATTAAAATTAATGCCTACCTTTATAAACTCTATTGTATCCCCTGTCAATTTCCATAACTCCACCAAAGACAAAGATGGTGCCATTTCAATAACTTGCTTTCTCTTTAATTTCTCCTTTCTTTTGAGATTTGAAAATTGGAATTATGGATATGCTATGCACGTACTCTATATTTTTGTACCTAATATGAATTAAGTTCAGCCAATTCAATAGTATATGTGATCCCATGGATGAAGCACAAATATATATATATATATATAATATATATATAATATATATATATATATATATATATATATTATATATATATATATTATATATATATATTTGTAAGCTTGGTATGACTACATCTCCATCATGTCCAACTTCTCACCCATATCAGGGGGATAGCAAAAGATTTGAACCCAAGACTTCTAGTTCAGTGAGACTTCATTTTCATGGACATTCCCAATTGAGCTACCCCAAGGGGAAAAACGCAAGATTATATATCATATTGTAAAGAAATTTCCATTAAATCTGACCGCTGTTGACATAGATAAATATGAACCCTTCCCAATTTGTTTGGCTTCATGGATCTTTATTTATCATCATATTTAACAAGATTAGTATTTTCACGAAAACATTTTCTTTCAACTATGGAAGGAATATTATTCAAATTTTATGACATACGAAACAAATATGAAGAAAATGAAAGTCTAAAGAGAGGATAAACCAGATATACTAAATTGTTATTAGAACCAGTAAGGTTCTAAGGATAAAGATTGTAAGAGTTCAAATTCCTTATATGTCGATTACTAACCCATTTACGTATGGTTTGAAATTTGGATCCAATCGTGATAGCACTTAGAGTAGCTAGAATTTAGTAGAAAGATAGTTGCCAATAAAGAAGATCACATGGGTCTTCCATAACAAAATATTTGAAACCTGAATTAATGAAACTAACATAAAGCATCTAAAAATTCCATATACCTTTCTCTCAAAAATTATTTCAATTAGTGATTTCCATTTATACATTACATGTTTGAAAATTTATGCACTCTAGACCAAAACAGTCCCCAAATATTTTTCAAAACAGATGCATCTTAAAGGAATGAAAAACGTCAAAAGAAGACCATTGATTTCTCTATTCAACAATCTTTCCATTCAATCGATTTTCCTTCATAAGAAAATGTAAAAATGCATGTGCTTTAATGTATACTTCATTCTCAGATATTAGAAAAAATGCGGACAGGAAGAAAATATCTATAATTTGCATGCCAACCTTGCAAGGATTTACTCTTTCTACTAGCAAGCCTAGACTCTTTACAACAACATCCATTTTTTCTATTGTCTCCTTAACTGAAAGTCTAGAACCAATCTTCCTTTTGTTTCTACCATCATTTTTCAATCCAAAATTGGAATTAAAATGAAATTAGAATGTTTCTACATTAGATAGACTCCATTTTTTGTTCATTAAATTAATTATTTTTTACTAATTTCTGAAATTTAAAATTCTAATGAATAAAGTCTCTTAAATGTTTCCCCATTACTTATGGCAATTGAAAAATTAAAATTCTAATGAATAAAGTCTCTTGAATGTTTCCCCATTACTTATGGAAAGCTTCTAAATAACTTTGGCTAAGTCGAGTGAATAGCATGGTATTTACTTTTCTCAAGAAATGACACAATATATTCAATTTTCATGGCATTCACTTCTCGAGAAACTGTGTAATATCTTCAATTTTCCATCTTTCAGATTTTCACCAGTTGGAGACATGTTTAGAGTAAAACCAAATCATTAATCTAGGGTGGAGATTCCGAAAAACTCAAGAGTAGATTCCCCTTTTTTGTCAGGTTATGTACAATGGTATACTCTATAGACCTCCAAAGTGTCATCATCCTGGCCTTGATATGAACTAGTAGATAATTTCTTATTTTTAGTCCCGCCAAAAGAAGGAACTCTCTTGTCTTTTGCACCTATTTTAGTAGTAGGTAACAATTCTTCTTCTCTCCTCATCACTTTCAAATTATTATTATGATTTTTCCTTTGACCTAGTGAGACTTAGGGCTCAAATATAACTCTACAATCAAAGTGTAAATGCATAATCCTTGACCAAATCATTCTCTACCCATAGTTTTGTAATTTTTCACCTATGTTTTAGTTAAGTAATTCCTAGAACCTTCATTTTCTCATTAATTATCAAGTATAAGATGGTTGTATGAGAAAAATATGATAAGTAAAGGCCCCATGAGAACTCTGAGAATTTACCATCCAGGTATGTTCTGATAGGTCTTTCCCTTTCGTCCTCTATTTCCTTGGACCCCTACCCCAATGAAATAGATCAAGATCATATCCTCACCACTTTGGGGACGAGATACTTAACGTAACCTCGCTTCCACCTTGTTGTATTTAATTTCCCCACTTTGACAAGGCATTGATCCTTAACGAAGTCCTCTTAGTGATTTATTTCCAACATTGGGGTAGGGGGGTCACCATATAACCTTTCTCACCTTCCTAAAGATATTGTTAAATGTGGAAGTCGTTTGATCCTCTCAGAACTAGTGCCTGTACTAACTTTTCCTTTAATGTTTCAAAAGATTGTTAGCAAGTTGTGAACCAAGATAACTCACTATCCTTAGCTAACAATTGGAAAATGGGGGTATCTATCCTAGAAAATTTTTGAATGAATCGTCGGTAATAGGCCACATGCCCCAGTAATCCTCTCACTTCCCTTGTGTTTTGGGTGAAGGAAGATGCAAAATAACTTCTATTTTAGTTGGGTCTACTTGGAAACCTTTGTCAGAAATCAAATGACCAAGAACCACTCCAGCTTTGCACATTAATATACATTTTTTATCAGTGAAAACAAGGAGAGCTTCATGGAAACAAAAAATAACTTTTTCTATATTTTTGAGGGCTTCTTGGAAAGAATCACTAAATACTGAAAAATCGTCCATGTAAATTTATACACACTCGAGGTCAGCAAAAATAGCCAGAACTTCCCTTTGAAAGGTAGTTGGGGCATTACACAGCCCAAAGGGAAGCACTCAGTAGGAAAATGTACCCCATGGGCATGTGAAGGTGGTTTTGTCTTGATCCTTGGGTGTGATTTGTATTTGGTTATATATGCTAAGTCCATCTAAGAATGAAAAGTACTTTTTACCGACAAGGGTAGCTAGCACCTGATCGATAAAATGAAAGGGAAAATGGTCCTTGATAGTGGATTTATTCAATTCTATTTAATCAATACAAATGCGCCATCTCCATCTTTTTTCAAGATTATCACCAATGGAGACACCCATTGGCCATCAGATATAAGATAAATGAAATTAGCGTCTAAGAGTTTTTGTAATTATTCTTTCACAACTTCTCTTAGCGTAAGGTTCATGCACCTTTGGGGTTGTCAAACAAGTCAAGCTCCCACCTGAATATAAATATGATGAGTGCATGTCCCGGGAGGTATACCTCTCATGTTCTCGTAACTCTATGCAAAGGCATCAAGATGATCTCACAACAGACTAACAAGTTTCTCTTGTTGGTATGGATCTAGGTCTAAGCTGATGTGTAAGAATTTTCCATTACTAATCTCAACAAGAGTGGTCTCGGGCTTAAGAGTATAGGGAAGTGTTGCTAGAGTCTGTGATGAAGAAGGTTGAGAACTGTAACTCTCTTGAAAATCTAGACTAAAGATTTGACAAAGCATGTCAAAATTTGGTATTGTATCTAGATTATTCAAGAAGTCTTGTATCTCGCCCTCCTGGGTTGACTTGGTATGATGGTGGATAAAAGAAACATATCAAGTCTCCTCATCACTTTTGTCATAGTCTAGCCATAAGGTATCTCGAATCTCTTGAATAGATCTAGCAGGTGGATACAAGGTGACTTTCTTCCTAGCATCTCCATGGGAAATATAAATATCACCAGAGTGGCATCCAATATAAGCATCGGTTGTGGTAGGCCATGGTTGTCCTAGAATCAAGGGATGTCCACCAACAAGATTTTTTGGCTGAAGCACAGTAAAATCTGTGAGTTATTCCCAAGAATAATTGAAACAACCACATCATCCAACACACCTTCTATCTTGATTTTAGATATGTCTACAAGTTCAAGCACAATAGGGGTAGGACGAATATGGGTCAACCTAAGTTGATCTATGGTTTTCCTGGTCATAATAGTAATGGCCGCCCCCAGGTTTATTAACACATTGGGGACAAGGACATCACTTATCTGGACAGAAACAACCCGGTTTCCAAGATTTGTATATTTCTCCATTTGTGTACATCATGTCATCAACTCGACTTCTCTTCCAACAAAGTGAATGGTCTGAGGTTCTACTCTTTTCCTTCTTGGATTCGTAAGATAGAGTTCCCTAATGATTTTTGTATAGATGGGGTCCTCTTGAATAGCCTTTAGCAAAGGGACCTTTATGAAAATATTCCTAAGCTCAGAAGCCAGACTAGACTCGGGAGTGGGGTCAATTTTCTCCATAACTAGCCTCTCTGGATAGGGAGCCTGTTTTGAAGAATATGGTAACTCTAAATGTGTGGGAATGGGTTGAAAGGTTATATCTTCTTTCAAATGATCAGGAGTTTCCTCCTCATTTTTCTCCTCAATAATCACCATGGATTGGTTTTTTTTTTTTTTTTTTTTTTTTTTTTTTTTTTTTTTTTGGTTTTACTACCCTTCTCAATCTCAACTGAAGCTCATGGATCCCAACCAGAAAGGTCTGATAGATGGGAGAAAGGAGCGTTCCAATGGAATGAATCAATTGTACCGCCTTATTATTTGGATTTAGTACTGGTTGAGCAGGTAGTTGGGGTGGTTGAAAGGGAGGTGGTAAAGGTAATGATGGCATTGGTTGACTTTCTTGAGGTAAGGAGGGTAAAGATGGTTGTCACATGGGATAAGGTGTATATATACTAGGATATGATTGCATAGGTGCAGGATAGGAATAGTGAGAGTAATTTGACCCCCTCCATCCTTGTTGCCAAGGTTGAGAAGGTTTTCCATATTCAAAGTGATTCCCATGTTGCCAAGGTTGAGAGTGATTTGCATTATGATAGGAATATGGTGATATGTTATAACCATAAAAATGTGGTGGAGGTTTAGGAACCATACATGTACCTACCTAAGGCCAATTTCTATGTGCTCCCATGGCATGCAATGGCTCAGGTTCAGATTTCTCTCCCTCGAATGTTGCTTCCAATCTTGGTATAGAAGGGCACTCCTCAGTAGCATGGTTTCCTGCACAAATCACACATTTATTAGTAACTTTAACGTCAATAGGACATTCTCTTAAAATATGATTTTTCCTACAGTTTGGAAAATAAATAGACAACGACTCTTGTTCTTCTACCTATTTCTGTTAAATTTTCAAAAAGTCTATTTATTTGCTAATGTTATTCATAATTTCAATTTTCATGTTGTCCATTTTATTTTCTAAATCAATGATCATAGCATCTGTAGATCCAAGTTTACTATTTCTACTTTTGCCTCCTCTACCAGATCTAGATTAATTCCTTGAGAACTTCCTACACAAGTCACAAATTTGATCAAAAGCCTTTTGAGCAATATCCCCTTGTCCTAAAAAATTCAAATTATGTCTCAAATATTCAATAATCCCATGTATGAACTAGGTTCTAATAATACTTATGTAAAATTTATGTTTTGACCTTTGGGGGATATATAGAAACCTCTCTAAATATTATTCCAAGGTCTCATCATCACCTTGCACAATAGTGAAGATCTCATCCTGCATTTCTCTAGTTTTACAATATTCCTGAAATTTGGCCAAAAAGAATCTCTTCATTTAGTCCCAAGAATTTATAGAATTTCCTCCTAATCTCGTGAACCAGTGTAAGGGTGAATCCTTGAGAGTTGCAGGAAATAATTTTAATTTCTGGGAATTTGTAGAGTAATCATAGCTTCTGCATAATATATCAAATTCAAACAGAAAATAATTTGGATCCTCATATATCTTACCATGGAAATGAGGGATAGCTGATGGCGGAATATTCTTCATTTGTACAACTATTTCTGAATTCATGATTGGAAACCCAAAGGTGGATTTCTCTTCTTTTACCTAATTTGCGCCAGTCCCTTCAGCATGGTCCTCATTTTCTTCCATTTTTGTACCTCCAATCAAACCACTCCCAACAGAATCAGAAGGTTGACTATGGTTTAAACTAGTCTTTTGATTACCATTAGTTTCCTTCTTCCCCTTTATGGTTGTGTCACACCTGAACTATTGTTTCCAAAATCCAAGCGGATAGTTCATGCATGGTGAGTCTGTGTCTGTTTGGACTTTCTACTTGCAAAAGAAGGCCAAAAATGAGAAAAATATTTTGATTTATCAGTGTTTCTTTGGACCTTATTGGGCTTTGGACCCCTACCCTTTTTAGGCATTCATCTTAAAATAATTAACTAAAAGAATGACAATTTTTTTTTAAATTATAGGAAATAAAAATCTCAAATCAAATTTTGCAAAGTAAATAAAAAAAGATCAGCACTAAGAAATCCTTCAAGCAATAGAAGCACACTACAGAAAAAATAATAGCAGACTTACCCCTACTACAAAAAAAATAGAAAGTTCTTACCGAATCTTAAATGCCTCCCTGGCAACGACGCCAAAATGTTGGGTGTCAGAGTTGTAATTCAACAAAACCCTTCAACATTTAATTGTCAACTTGAGGCTACGTAAGATTAGAGGCGTAGCATAGGAAATGATAAGACTAATGGTATGAACTTTCTCCAAATCCACTTTTATCTCTCCTAACTATGCTTGCATAATCAAAAAGGATGAAAAGAAAATAACACCACGAGAGTCCTAGTGTCGGAATCACTCAAAAGGAAATACTTGCAAAAGCTTAATGAAGAGAATTCAAATTAGTATAAAAATCTTGGTCAGTGAAAGAAAGGAAAGAAAACATCTGAGACTGAGTATTTGTGCAGTTATGAGAAAAAAAATAATCAAACTTTTAGGTGCATTGGTCTCTATTACAAGTTTTCCTTCCTGGACTGAATCTGCATTCCTGCACCACAACAACGTTCTTGCACTGGAATAGAGTTCCTGTATTGGAACAATATTCCTATACTAAAACGAAGTTCCAGTACCAGAAGTATATTTTGTTCCTGCACTGAGTAACTTTACTTAATATTAGGATTTTGGGTTCCTGTACCAGGGTGTACTGTTCCTGTACTAGGGTATCGATTCCTATACCAAGACAAATATTCCTATACTAGAGAACCAATACTCCTGTACCAAGCTTCCAAACCACTTGCATGAAATGTAAAGGTTGTTAACTGTAAATTGATTGCAAAGTAAATCAGAGCATAGAGTAAATCACATATAATCCCAAGACTCCTCTACCATTCATTCAACAACAAAATTATTTCAGGTTTCAAAGGAAATCTCTATTGCAACATAAATCTTCTTCGTGTAAGGATGAACATCTAATTTAAGAATCGAAACATTCCTTCTTTTTTAGAAAATTATCACCATATAAACCAGATATGTGCCTTTCTGAAGTGGAGATTTTAGTCCAAAGGTTCTTGCAATAGATTCTAGTCTTCAACTAGGCTATTCCCATAGGGAAGTAAGCACACTTACATATCCTCGTAATGTGAACAGGATTCCATTAAGACTCAAGGGAATGTAAATAATAAATAAACCCTAAGACAAACTTGTTTGTTGAAAGTACTTGTGAAATTGTATTCAGAAATGAAACCTGCTTGCATAAAGGAAATAAATCAACATGCAAGAATGAATGTTCTTGTTGAAGAAACACACACTTGCAGGATTAAAACACACTTTTTCAATCAAAATGAGACACATCTTTGTAGAAAGGAAATCATGCAATGCATCCAAAGAAAGAAATATGAGAGTAATCTCAAATAGATGAACACACCCACACTATCAAACCTCGGATCCGAGTAGCACGCAATTCATGAAGACAACATAGATCTATTAGCTCAATAAAACAAAATATTTCTTTCTCTAAACCTACATAAAAATATATATGTAACACATGTTATAGATAGATGGAGAACGAGTTGGGTTGGCTAGGCCCTAGCTAACCAGCTCGTTTCGCTATTTGCGAGATTTGAAAAATCGAATACTCAGATAACTCATCACGTAAAATATTGAGACCAAAATAAATCAACTGGAATAACCCCTTTGTATTAATTCAACAGTTGTAAATATACGTCATGGATTACTGGATCCAGCCCAAAATCATGGAAACACAAAATTATAGTGCAAGAAAAAATTCTACAAAGTATCGCCCATGTTCTAACCTAGAAACCCTATTAAATATACATTGCTCAACTCATGGCCGTTAACATAAATTAACAAAACTACAACTTTAGGCTCTTGGTTGTTAAGAGAGGCTAAAACTAGTCGAAACCCCAGCCTCCATATTCTGTGTTTTCCTCAATGCTCTGAGCCTAATCTAGAGTGCAGTACTGATCTTCGACAAGGAATGCGCATGGATTTTTTACTGGAATAATCTTTAGTGGTGAACTATGATAACATTGCCAGTTGTTCCATGAGTACATGAATAGTGTTTGGTACAAGAATTTTCCTGCACCAATAATCTTCTATAACGATTAATAGTTTCACTATATCGTGCCTCCTGAGGAAAGAAAATATATAAGTTGCAAAGACCAAATAAACCATTTTAACCTTTTTAAATAATAATTAAGTTCATATAACCCACAATGCCAAAGATTCATGAAGGATTATAGGAATAGGTGCAAGGGTTAGGTTCCATGGGTAAAATAGAGGGCTTGGATGGTGTAATACGGTGAAATTGAGGTTAAAATTAGAACAATTTTGGTGACCAACAAACAATTATCTAATTTTCTTAAAGATGTAAGTTGTAAAGGAGAATGTTGTGGCTTGGGTTGGGTCCCTCCATAGTTTGGTATTGTACTATGATGTAAGAGATTTATATAGTTGAATTCACATAGTATCTCCAATATGGAATAGATACTATAATCCTCCTCACTGTATGATATGATGATCCAACTGATGATATCCCTCCTACATAGCTGGAGAAAACATATGTTACACGATGACACATGTCATCCCTAGGTCACATCAGTGTAATGCGATCTTGGCTTTGGCTACTAGGCATAGTGCTCTAAATGTGATACAATTGGGCATGGACTCCATATATGTAACAATAGCTTAGCTTAACTACCATGTATGTTACTTATGATAATAATTATATCTATCCAGCTTAAGGTAATTAGGCTTACTTGACCTATGAATTTGATACGAGATTAGGATTAGATATCATAGTAATAAAAGTAATGTAATCAATATGATTAATGAATCTCACTAATTAGGGAGATACTAATACTAGATCTCATCCTCTATGCAGATACTTGTGCTCATGAATAAATATGTACGTAACTTAGGTATACTAAGAGCTATGAGTAAGAGTGATACTAGTTATGAATCAACACCATTAGTAAGAAGTATGTACTCAATAAGGATAATAGTTAGATAAATGAATCCGTGCTAATATGAAACCAATATGGATTAGACTAGTATGATCACCCTTGTAGCTTACATTGTGAATACCATAATTAGTTAAAGCATAACATGAAGACTGTTACCATTGCTATGAGAAGCTATATGATGAAATTAGATGTGAAAGAGCTTATCTAAGCTTACTTGCATTGTATTGGAATAGCCACTTATCATATTCGATTGGTGTCATTAACTTAGATGTTTCACCTAATTCCTAGGATATCATATACAGGCTATTACCGATAAACATGATGATACAGGGTTAGTATGAGCGCCATTATAGTTTTTATCGTTTATGTGGAAGTCTAGAAATCATCCTTCCAAACAATATTAGGCTCATCTACCTGCAAGAGATATGAAGTTTGGAATTGCAGGAATAGGAAGCTTGGACAAGAATTTCATTTTATTACAAATATATGTGTACACATAATATTATTAATCAAAAAGATTCCACTGCAATTACAAGTATTTAATTTTATTACAGAAATATATGTACACATAATGAATTCGATGACATATATATCAACCTTCAATCCTCACTCTTCTTCTTTTTTCATACTTAAAAAATAAAGGAATGTCACAGATACTCCTGCTAAAATTCTTGCCATGTTTTTAACATTGACGTTGAGCACTGATGCTACTCTAAAACTTTGAAACCCCTTGGAACTTCCTACAACACAAAACCTCGATAAGGTTTCTACGAATCCAAAATCAATGTTAAAATTTGATACCAGACAATGTCGTTCTTCCCGCTACTAATATATTTCTGTAACGTATTCATGGATGTCCATGGACCCTTACCACTATTTATTGAATTGGTGGTGCAAGTGTTAGTGAAATTGTTATCAGAGGGCAGATGGGACCAAATGAACGTTGACAGGAAGAGATGTACGTATGATAGTGGCATGGTTTGAGAATGTACCTCCATAACCTCCCTGATCATCATTGGACGGGCCATCGAATTTGGGTTGGATCATGCCAGAACCAACATCAAGAAACATTTGATGTCATCCTCATCAATGTTGCAATGAAGTTTCTAGTTGAATACTATATTACAACATTTAAATAGTGTATTTCTATGCAATGTATCTATAGATTGATTTAATCCACAAACACTGTTTCATCAAACCAAGATAAAGAATGTCGTGTATTTATTTTATTTCAGTGTAAAAGATTAGATTTAGAGAGATATAATTAAGATTCGACGATTACTAGGTAAATCAAAATAATCGCAATTTCATCATGGTAAAGAAAGTGCTAGTTGCAAATTTGATCTCTATCTAAAATTGCCCCAATTACAAACATCCAAAGAAAGAAATAAACAGATGCAGGTTTAGCGTGGATGTCAAAGCATACCCTGTAAGAAGATTGTTGATCTAGCTAATGATCATCTTGATCTTAATTCAACCCTTAGAGGTCAAGCCTACATTCATCTTGACGATTAGAGAATCCACAATATTCCTGAGCTTATGCATGGTAGTTGAACACCTCGTCCTTGTTATAGACATATTTGGGCACATCAACCCCAAACTTATATGTCAATGTATTAGGGCTCATCAACCCCTAAAATAGTTGTTTCATACCCTAAAGAGAACTTAGTCATCTGAGTACATCATTCCCCAAAAGTTCCATCTTAGAAATCATCCAGAAAGTGCCAAAACTAAACCATACTGACTGCTACACTGTCAGGATGAGATGCATACTGACTAGTACACTATCAAAGTGTGATGCATACTGTTTAGGCCTTCTATAGGGTGCGATGGGCGACGATGGACAAATTTCTGGGACAGTTTGTTAGTTGGTTGCTCATGGAATCTTCTAGAAACTTCTCCTGTGCCACTTGCCTCTCGAAATTCACCCAAGGATGACCAAGGGAATTAGGAAACCATCTCCAATTCCCCTCTCTTGTGGAACCAATTGTAACAAGTGGAATGACACTAATAAATCCCCATGGATGACTCACACCCTTGCAAACATCTATAAAAGGATCTCCCATCCAAGATATAAGGAGGCTGAATTGTTGTGAATTGCAAGTAAGTGTTGTTAGTTTTAGTAATGAGGAGAGAGCATTGTATTCTTCTTGGTGTTTTCTTACTAATTCATGAGGTGAAGAAGGATTGATGCTGGGAGGATGGAACTAGATCAGACAACTGGGTTGTAATTCTCCTTATTATTAATAAATTTCTTCAGGATTTTTCCCAGTCGATTGTGTAATTGTGAATGCTTTCATTTGTTCATTATATATCTGATTCTATAATGTTTATGCTGTAATAGATCACGATGCTTTGACAGTTCTTTGTTGATGTACTTGTGAAGGTACTCTCCAAGCATGTTAAGTATGGGGAGGAGTTACTGGATCTGCCAAAGGAGAGAGAGATCAGGCAAGGGATCAATCGAAATTTCTAGGTTTTTTTTCTACTATCTTTCTCTTATCTGTTACACATAGGAAAGATCATTGAATTGCTTTAAGCTGTTGTTTCTAGGGTAGCTGCAAAACCTAGAGGGTTAGTCATTCAAAAAGACACTAATTTTTCCATAAACAAATTGGCGACTCCGCTGGGGAAGACCAGATGTTTTTTTGTTGTTATTGCTTGTTTTATGTTCAATTTTATAAACTATAGACAGAGTCTGAAGCCAGCCAGGTAGCTTTTGAGCTCCTCTTGCCTTGCAATTTCATAGTAGATAAATGTTGCTTCAGTCAATCTTTGGTTTAGTTTATGAGTTAAACATTTGACTTGCAAACACATCTAGATTCCCTTTTGGTAGCTCAGTAACCTCTTAGGACATTCCATCATACTTTGCTTATCATTTTTCATCAAATAAGAGCTTGATTCATTGAAAACTACTCCAAATTTGAGCCAAAACACTTTCAGAAATCACTCCTTGGACCATCGCACTGTCTTCCACTGTGACTCAGTATGCATCTCACTTCCCGAATGGGCAGGGTGAGATGCATCTCACCCTCTTCAAAGGCCAGGTGCGATGATCATACTATTGTCTCTAAACGCCATGTGCGATGATTGATTGAACTCAATTTCCCATCTAGGAGTTGAGAGTTTTTTTACTTGTTTTCATATTTGTTTGGTTGTTTTGCTGAATATGAACAATTTCTCTTCATTGAAGCTTACTTGCATCTGTTAATTCAGCCCCACTTAGACTAGGATTGTTAAATGTTTCTTGTGTATTACTTTATCATTTGCAATCTTTAGTTGAAAGTTGTTTTTCTTGTCGATTGATCTTTGTCAAAAGAAGTGTCGTAAAGTCGTTCCTCTTTCGAATTCTGAATTGTCGTAAAGTCTTCATTCATTAAAGATCAATTGATTTATATGTGCATATGATTTTTCTTTTCATTTAAAGTGTCATATTTCTTCATCTCTTTAAAATTGAAAGTGTCATAAATTCTTCCTTTTCGTTTAAGAGAAATTGTCGTAAATCGTCGCTTTTATGAAAAGAGATTTTTGACCGTTTGTGCATTAATTTTCCTTTCTGTATCATTCACATTAAGGGAAAATGAAAAGAAATACATTCATTTTGCATCATTCATATTAAATTTTGTGAATGCTTGATAGGAATAGCTAGGGAAATTGCATTAGATGTGCTCTTTTCTCTTTGTCAAAGATTTTATTGCTCTCTCCTTTAGTAGCTAAGGTTTTCATCATTCAAACTAAATCGAAAGTTTGTTTATCATGATAGTTGCATTTTAGGAATTGTGAACATACATCACGTGGTGAACCTTCAAAGGCAAATTTTAAGCAAGATCAACTTAAAATGAACCTCAATTAACTTAGCAACGCTTTGGAATTTAACGCAACACATTTAGAGGTCTAGGCTAGAGACATGTTCCAGCATCGTTAAAACTAGTGGCTATCGTTTTCATTGATGGTTGGGTGATTCCTTCTCTTTGATACAACAAGTGCTAGCACAAACTTGTACTCCCCATACTGTTGCGTATATATTGGGAGACCACAGTAGGCTTGAATCCTTTATCCATAGGAAACCGAGTTTGTTGCCTTATTGATCGCAATGCACTAAACACAACATTCGGGAAGATTGACTACCGCACATAAGTCATTGGTAATTTCTCTTTAATTTACCACCAAGGTGTGTATTGCAGTTTTGCGATTGGTTTGGTAAACCCTTTATCTAGATTCTCCAAAGTAGTCACTTTCGTTCCTTTTCAACTCTCTAAAAGAAAAGGTCCATCTGAGCACTTTTCCTTTCAGGCTCATTAAAAATCAAAGGAGACTAAAGTCATATTTAGCTTTTTCTCGACTCCTTAAAACTGAAAAATCAAAGTTGTGTCCAAGTGTCACTAAAATTAATTGACCACGAATAACATCCCTATTTCTTAGGTGATCTTAGGTTGAAACATATGGCGACAAATCTGGAGTCCACTGATCAAGGAATTCCTTTTGATGGGAATCCTAGTCTTTTTCCTTCTTTTGAAAATATCGGTGCTCCTTATATGGCTACATTGTCCTTTCCGGGATTTACCATTGGCTTGCCAGTATGGTTGTTTTCAACCTCCTTGGTTCAAAATGTCATGATTTCTCCGCAATCAAGTACACCTCCAACTAGACAAAATCAACCTCCAGTTGACCATTTGCCTTCTTCCTCATTTGTTTCTCCCTCCCCCTCTTCCTCTTCGCTTGGTGAAATTATTGGTACTAGTAACTAGGTGGCTAAGAAGAAGAAGAAAGGGAAGAAGAAGAAGAAGAAGCCAATTTAGCAAGGGGGAAACCAAGCAACCATTGCTTTGAATGCAACATCTGATGAAAATTTGTCCGTTAAGCCTCACAAAATCAAATATCCATGAAAACTTTGTTGGGAGACCATCTTCTTTGAAATTGTCCTGATATTCCTTAGATTTTAGAAGAATGGTCTTCACGTTCACATCATTCCATGCCATCAACCTATGGAGATCATGTTGGTGACACACCATAACTAGTGATAGTAAAGTTCATGGAAAGAAAGGAAAAGCTAAGTTTCCATGTAGGTTATGTAAAGGGAATGACCCCATTTACCTTTGTCCCTATCTAGATGAAGCCAAGAATGTGTTGGATAACCGTCCTGCTTCACTGCGGCGAATTCCATCTGGTTACAGGAAACTCTCCCAAAATTATTCACTAGTTAATGAACCAACTGACAAAGATCAACCGTCGGTCGAAACCACTCTCTCTGAAAGTGAATCCTATGAGTCTATACCCGATCCAAATCAACAGGTCGAGGTAATGGTTGACCCAATTTCACCTTCAGCTATGTAGAAATTTTGAATAATATGACACTTATTCACATAGATTATCCTGATTATACATTATTTGCGGAATGCATGCATAATACATAACCTCCTCTATGTTTATCATCAATTTTCGGAATTAAAGAAACAATTGCATGCACACATTGAAACATCAATCACACATATCAACACAGTATGTACTGGGGAAAGCATACAGCTGAAAACCCCCAACTATCTATATATTATATTGATTGAGAACATGTAACAATACATAGTAC
>APFE031635528.1:46973-72996 GCA_000404065.3 Pinus taeda | reverse complement strand
GTGCTAATGTTTACACGCATGTGACGAAGGATGCCAGGAAGAAATCGGAGCCGACCGCTGAGGTTGCGATATTTGTGGGGTACACTGATACGCCCCACAACTATCGTGTGTATTTGCCAGACAGTGGTAAAATTGTTGTGCGACAGGATATAAAATTTCAGGAGGAGAAAGCCATGAAGTGTTCACTTAAGAGGGAGCTACACTTGCATGCAGATGAGGAGCTATTAGTTCCTAAGGATGAGCTTCAGGACGTGGATCAGCCACAGGACGAGGTTCATGGAGTGGAAGAGACCACTCAAGCAGCGCTAACCATCAGAGGGTGAAAGCGCTTGACAGAAGTTGAGCGACTGGCTCAAGATGCAGAGAAAGTTGTAGGATCACCTATAGCCCAATGTAGACAGAGACAGTCACCTAATCAGTACACTAGATACATGGCTCTTATGAGTAAGTGTGTTGTGACTGAGCCATCCTCTTTCGAGGAAGCTATGGAGGATACTGCATGGGTAGATGCCATGGTGGAAGAGTATGATTCTATTGTCAGAAACAGTGCATGGGAGATTGTTCCTAGACCGGAAGGGAAATCTGTGGTGGGTTAGAGATATATCTACAAAGTTAAGCATGCAACTGACAGGAGTGTGGAGAAGTACATGGCAAGATTTGTTGCCTGAGGCTTTTCACAGATAGAGGGGATCGATTATGAGGAGACCTTTGCACCTGTCACAAGGTATTCTTCCATACGGATGATTCTTGCTCTCTCAGCACAGATGGGATGGCACATTCATCAGATGGACGTGAAGACTGCGTTCCTCAATGGAGTCATTGAGGAGGAGGTGTACATTGAGCAGCCCGAAGGCTTTGAGGTCTTCAGCAGCGAGTCGCATGTGTGCAGGCTCAAGAGAGCGCTGTATGGGTTGAAGCAAGCACCACGTGCTTGGTACACATGGATAGACAACTATTTCACCGGACTTGGATTCTCTAAGAGCGAGGCAGATCCTAACCTATACCAGATTGTGGTGGATAAGTTGCTTATCATTGTACTGTATGTAGATGATTTGATTCTAACGGGTGACGAGCTGTTGATACTTTCATGCAAGGATGATCTTGCTAAGGAGTTTGAGATGAAGGACTTGGGCCTCCTTCACTATTTCCTAGGATTGGAAATATGGCAACGCAATGATGGACTGTTTGTTTCTCAGGGTAAGTATGCTCGGGAGATACTGGAGAAGTTCAACATGCATGGCTGCAAGCCTGTTGATACTCCTATTCCTGGAGGTTGGAGGAAGGAGGATGCCACGTTGGGAGAAGAAGTGGATGCCACTGTTTATCGACAGTTGGTGGGGTCGTTGATGTATTTGGTCAATACACGACCCGATATATGCTATGTAGTTAACCAGCTTTCACAAGTTATGGTTAAGCCTACCAAGCTCTTCTGGAAGGTGGGAAAGCATGTATTGCATTATTTGAGAGGCACATCGAGATATGGAATGTGGTACAGACAGGAGGATGAGGTGAAGCTATGTGGCTTCATGGATGCAAATTGGGCAGGGAGCCCAACGGACAGAAAGAGCACATCAGGAGGGGTCTTCAGTATTGGATCGACAACAGTTTCTTGGTACAGCAGGAAGCAGAGATCCGTGGCACTTAGTTCAACAGAGGCCGAGTATATGGTAGCAAGTTTAGCTGCATGCGAGGTTATATGGATGAGGAAGATTCTGGTTGGTTTGTTCGATTCTCATTTAGAGCCTACTGTGATTTACTATGATAACCAGAGTTGTGTTAAACTCTCGGCTAATCCTGTATTTCATGATAGATCTCAACACATTGACATCAGGTACCATCATATCAGAGATTGTGTGTAGCGGAGGATCATGTTACATTCATACATTCCAACGGAGGATCAAGATGCTGATAGTCTGACGAAGGCTCTCAATCATTAATATATAGATAGTGTGGGGTTTTTAGCTGTAAGCTTTCCCCAGGTTACATATTGTGTTAATGTGTGCATGCTCTTTATGTTTTATTGCTATTGATGCTGCTATATTGATGATCAACGTAGAGGATCTTATGTATTGTGTATGTATTCCGCAATAGTACATGATTAGGATAATCTCCATTGAATATGTGTTTATTATTCAAAATTTCTACAACCAGTTGCTGAGTGTTTTTAGTTAAGTTAAAACTAATTAAAAATACTCAAGAGCTCAAGCCTACTTGTAGAACACCGTTGCCCTAAAAAACTAGCAATTACCCCCCATACTCAAATCCATAAGAACTGAGTATGGCTATCCCGATTGCTATGGGTGTGAGACCCATCTCTACACCCATTTAGACCTGGACCATCTTCCCCTAGCTGATAAAGATTTCTGAATAAAAGATACAAGTATCATAAAGCTCCTGCTCAAAATATATTGCCAAAGTAGGGACAAGTTCCTGAACAAGGCTGATGAAATTTGCCTTTGGGAGTCAAATTTTCCCAAGTACCAGTTCCCCCCAGTCCACATTTTTCCTAAAATTGTGTACATGTGCCATGCTTGTTATGTCACAAGTCACAGAACCATCATGTCTCATGACCATAAGGTCCTTTTCACCATCACTGCTGAGTCTCTGAATGAAATGTTGCAGCTCCAACCAGGGCCAAACCTAAATCCCCTCTCAATTGGAGATCTGTTGGACTTATATCCCAAACTCAGCTCTGCAAAATTGGCCCAATTGCTCCAATCCTTCATCAGAGAATAGAAGCACCTCCCTAAAGACCCCCCTCCACATGTAGCAACTATATTTTCCCCTTGGGGCCGAAGTATTGTAGCCATGATATCTTGTGTTTTGGGTTATTCCACGTATATTGATGAACATAACCTGGCTTTCATGTCCATCTATACCCTAGGACAACCTCCTACAACCATTTATGACTTTGCCACATTCATAGTTGACAGGATGCATGAGCAGTTCACAAGAATGGGGAATGAAAGGGTCTTCAAATACTCTTTAGTTTTATACCATATGTTCTTATATTATCAATCTAATAAGTTTCCATTCACCCTTTAGAAGCTTGACACCAAGGGTCAACCCAGGTCAGTCATTTTTTAGACCCCACTAATCCACGAATATCAGTATCCATACTCTTATTTCGACTTCATTGACTTATTTGTACATCTAGTTATGACAATGTTGACTGGAAACCCTCCTCCAAGAATCAGTCTAGAAATAAAGAGAGTCCTTCAACTGTCAAACTAGACCAAAGTGGGTGACTGGTACCTTTACCAGAACCACACAGAAATCAGGAAATATGGTTGCATGCACCATACAAATTTCCAAGATACCTCCCTATGAGGTTGTTTGCATTAGAATACTACAGGCAAATTATCAATGTAGATGAGATAAACTTTGTAAATTCCAAGAAGAAGGCCAATTTCAAAATAAAAGACCAACTAGGCCCCTTCATATGTAACTCTAGGGAGGCTGGGAAAGAGGCAGATTTGATACTATAGAAGATGAAGTTTTGGAGAAGTTTTGTTTGGAGATATGATCATTTGGAATTCATCACCAAGAAGAGGGAAAAGGTCAAGATGGGACCTTTTATTCACCATCTAATACCTGAGATTGAAGCCTATGCCAACCAATCAGAACGGGTGGAAGGAACCCTAGTTGATCAAGAAATCACCAAAATAAACATAGAGAATGCTCTAATTGATCTTTAAAAACAACTTGATGAGGGTTCTTTCTTGCAGTTTCCAAAGCAGTTAGACAGGCCAGAACAGTCAGATGTGCCAGAGAAATCAGACATGCTAGAACAATCAGACAGGCCAGAGAAATCAAGCAGACCAGAGACAACCATGAATACCCACTCAGTTGTGCAGAATCCTCTAAATGAGGAGAAGAGCCTAAAAAGAAGTAGGGAGGAGGCCACCACATCAGCAAGGGCCACTTCATAGACTTATGTAGATACAAGGCAAGCAAAAAGACAGAGAGTGAATCCCATCTTTGAACAAGAATACATAGACGAAACAACAGAAGTCACTAGCACAGAAGGAAATGGGAGCATGCCCATCACCCCATCAGAAGGCACACCCTCACATAAAAAAATCAAGGGTTGGAAAGGCAGCTTAGTCTTGAGGTATCTTCCTTCAGAATTTCTGTTGACAAAGACCAAGACATCAAGGAAAGGTACAAGGAAATAAAAGCAAGGAATGAGAAGCTTAGGGTCCAAACTTATGCCCAGTACCTGAAGATGAACCCTACCAATCAAACCAGGCTAATGTCGGCCTTTGATATCAAAGAGGGAAAATGCAAATGAATTTTATCAAGACTACAATTCAACAGCCAAAAACAACCTCAGATTTCAAGAAAGTAGATTTTGTAGTGCTGGCAAGGGATATCCATCCCATAGACCATATTGAGCTACACAAGAAAATAGGAGAGATGATATACTCCACCTTGAATGGAAAGGCCATAGCTTCCCACCAACTACAAAATTCCTTAAACAACATATCTA
The DNA here is from genome assembly GCA_000404065.3 of Pinus taeda. Classification (NCBI taxonomy): domain Eukaryota; kingdom Viridiplantae; phylum Streptophyta; class Pinopsida; order Pinales; family Pinaceae; genus Pinus; species Pinus taeda. The sequence goes on along the minus strand of APFE031635528.1, from coordinate 68,504 downwards.
CACAATTCCAGTTGGAAAAGGCCTCCTCACAAGCCAAGGACACAAGAATCCAGTCCTTACAGGACTTAGTAATTGAATTGGGACATGATCCCAACAATATAAAATCCATAGAGTAGCTAATTAAGAAGAAAAATGATGATATTGATGCACTCAAGAAGCAGCTAAAGATACCCCAGTTTCATCATCCACAAACATTATAGGTCCTAGAAGCCCAACAAGGACATGAAGAGCTCATGGACTTGGTCCTGAAGTTGAATGATCAACTCAAGGAGATAGAGAAGGAGTTGGACACTTTAATTCAATCGAAGAAATTGACTTGGCCACAACTTCCAGAACTGTCATCCCCACAGTATCCACAACAATTCCTTCTACACTGGTAGCATCACTGGCACCCACAGCTCCACCTGCAACAACATTGCTAGTAACAACAGAATCTACTAGTATCGGGTGCACCAGGGGACAAAGCAACAGAACTTGTGAAAGCCATGGAAGATAGGTCTATCCAGGCTATAGATATGAAAAGATTGAAGGAAAAGGTGGCAAGTTTGGAAACTGACTGCAAACTTGTCCAACTCAAGCAAAAAGAAGAAACACAAAGGTCTCAGAGAATGGGTGAGAGGATAAAAATCCTAGAAAAGGACTTAACACTTGAGAAGCCACTTGGACAAACCAAGGAAATTCTATGGGCCAATATCATTGACTCTGTCAATCATATTTGGCTATCAATCCAAGTTATTTTTTAGCAAATAGAGATAGTAAAGATAGCTACAGAAGCTATCCAGAAAGTAAAGGAGGAGTTGGGAAATAAGCCAGAGGATGCAAATAGACTCATCCAATTCCTCAACAACAAGAATAAAAATGAGCTCCAAGAGCTAAATATAGAAGACATGACTGCTACCATTTTGGAAATAAGGAAGGTCCTTTCCAAAAGGAACCTTATGCTTAATTTGGAAGAAAAGTTCCACAATATGCAATTAGCCATTGATAGGTTCATGGCTAAATTTCAGATTTTGAGGGAGAAAGGTCTACCTAGTCCTATGGTCATCAATGATAAACTCACGACACAATTGGACTATGGCAACAGTCTTAGATAGTTGGCTAAGGAACAAGTCATCTCTTCATCCATAATGGCATTACCAACAGGGAAAGACTTGTAGGACAGTTTTGAAAACTTGTTCTTCCTGGAACATGAAATCAAACATATTTTTCTCACCAAGCCAAATTTTGCAAAATATACCAAGGCTGATGAAATCTACAGGAGAGTGGTAAATTTGAAATTACCAGATGCGAAATGGTGGGAGACAATGATAGATTTATTGTGATAAATAAACAACTAAAAGTTACTATGCAATAAAAATGAAGGTAGTAGAGTGAAACAGGTAAAAACAACACAACAGGGTCAAAGAGTAGCAGGGTCAAAGAGTATCAGATGAAATATCAAAGTAAAGAAGACTCCAGCATAAAAATGCCACAAATATCATCCAACATAAAGGGTTACACCTCAACCATAAAGGCCAGCACAACCATAATTAAAGGGACAACAAGAAACAATTCATTAGTTGTCTCTATCTTCTTCCTAGAAGATATCTGTATTTCCTAGAATAAATCTCAAGTTGTTTTGAGATATTTTATAATAAGTTTTTGTATAAATACTTCACAATTCGAAGTATGTAGGGTGGATTCCAAAACATTTCTATAGACTTTTTTCTCTCAAATCAGAAATTATATTGTATCAATGGCTGGATTGGCTTGCTGTATTAAGGAATAAAGATCAGATATTTTACAGGATTCTTGTGTAAAGCGAAATACAAATAAGTATTCTCTCATGTTCAATGTTGTTTTTCTTTAAGTTTTTTTCCATAATCTCATATGTATCTCCAAAATCTAAATGTTATAACATGGAATGATATTTTAGAAATTGCTTAAATGCACTCTATCTTGACTATTATGCATTATTATATGTTTTCTTCACAAATCTAAGTTAAGTAATTCTTCATTGCTCCTTAGTTTAGATGATTTCTCGCGATATATAGTAAAGGATTCTTAATTGCCCTATGTTCATGATTATCCTCTGTTCTCCATTCTAATCCTAGTCTAAGGATTCTTAAGTTCCCTTTCACCTTGGTTGGAATTACTTCACCCATTACGCCTAAATATTTGCATTTTGCTCTGCTGGGCTACCCTGTGAACATTCCCTTTAATGAATTGGTTTAGTCCTGTTATCCATTTGTTGACCCAATGGCTTGAAGACCTAGCTCTATCCATCCGCTCTAAGAATTCCACCACCAAACCTTCAAATCAAAACCAAAACCAAAAGGAACACTAATAACTAGCCTAAAATCCCATAAGAAACAAAGATAAATTATAGAGAGAGCCCTCTCTGAGTCATAGGTTGGCTAGAGCCTATACTTACAAGATTGGTTTGTGGTTACCTCGGTTTCTTCCTTCTTCTAATAACTTATAAGGAAAATTCTGAGTGATAACAACTCCAATCACTTCACTGAGAATTGCAAACCTAGGTCAGTGTGTTTTCAATCACTTTGTTGAATGCCTCCACTATCCTGTTATCCTGTGAGTGATAAGGTGTTCTCTTTTGGTGATATACATGAAATTCCTTTGTTAGTGCATTGATTGTCTCATTCAGGAAGTGCGTACCACAATCACTCATCAAGATCCTTGGACATCCAAATCACATCAGTACATGCTCAAATAGGAACTTCACGACCATCTTGCCCATGCAATCGTTCACCAGTTGTGCTTCTGCCCAATGAGTCAAATACCCCATCGCAATGATAATGTACCTTGCTCCTGTCTTCCCTTGTGGCTGAATGGGTCCTCCTTGTTGGAAGGACAACCATGCGAGAGTTCACAACAGAATTTAGGTTATATTGGAATTACATCTAGCGTTGGGTGCCAATCCTACCTCAACAACTAAGAGTTTTATACTCAATGCAACAAAGTTTACCTATGACAACTATAACCACTATACTGGCTATTGTGGCAGTGTCGCAAGTACAAGCGTTGCCAGTTGTATGCCAACCTCAGGTTTCTCAAGTTTTAATGCAACAACCTCTTGTACCTACGACACGACCACAGTCACCAACTAGTGGAATGACATAGGTTCAAACGGGGACCATCACCCCCCATCTTGGTCAAGTAGTCAGTACTAGACAACAGCTCATGGCTTCACAACCCTGGTTGGTGCAATACCAACAACTGCAATTCCAACAAGCTCACCAAGGATATGAGCAACAAGTCTTTGCAAATAATGGGCAGTCGTATAATAAAGGTCAATATCAACCATATCATAATGGTCATGCCTATCAACCTTACCAAAGTTACTAGCATCAAATGCATTATGCTGGTATGCAAAAACCAACTGCTCAGGCAATTCCATCTTATCTTGGGTATGTTTCGCCATGCCTGAATCAACAGTTGCCTTTTGTGGCAACCCTAGAGTTACCAGATCTAGATCGACTAACGAACGATCCAATTGCCTACACCCCTTGGTGGTCGGCGATTCTGAATAAACTTCCATCTGATATTCCTAAATTTAATGGAAATATGGGTGAAGACCCGTCGAATCATCTGATGACCTTTCATCTGTGGTGTTCATCCAAAACTCTCAATGATGATTTGATCAGGCTTCGCCTTTTTCAGTGGACGTTAATTGGTCCGGCAGCAAAATGGTATATCGAATTACCTAGAGCTTCATTTGATAACTTCAGTACCCTAGCCACAACCTTTTTAACCCATTTTCAGTTACCCATAAGGTAGGAAACAGGAACAGAGCTACTTACCAATTTCAAACAAATGATGACTACTCACATATCCGATCATATACATGAGTGGTGACGTCATCGTAGAATGGTAAAAATATATGTTCCCGATCAGCTATTGGCTGAGTGGTTTATTAAGTCATTGTTACCTTCTATTACGGAAGATGTGGTGAAAGGAGGAGTTGTCACTGAAGAGAAAGTTATTGCTTGTGCACAATATCTAGACTTGATCTATACTCAGTTTGGCATGCTCTACGATAAAATACATGATGCTCCTAGGCCAGATTTTTCTGTTCCTCTCCCTCCTAAATCAAACAAAGACTCTATTGCCTGCAATGCCGTGATAGGTACGACAAGCACTAAAACCGTAAAGGCTACGTTGAAAAAGGCCCATACGGTTTCAAGTCAAAACGCAAATGAAAAACTTCTAGCCTTGGAAGTAAATGCCATGTCGATAGATAAAGGCAAAGAACCCAAGCAACCAGGAGGCAAGAAGAAAAAGAAAGGGAAGAACAAGAAACAGGAAGAGTCATCTCCTGAACAATCTTCTGCAAACCCTTATGGGAATAAGAAACCAAGTCATCCATGACTAATATGTGATGAGGATCATTGGACCAGGGAGTGTCCATATAAATTTGAGCTTAAAAAATTCTTTATGAATTCAAAAACCTTGGCAGTATTGATTGATCCGTTTCCAAACCCAGGAGCAAATTTGGTTGCTGACGACAATGCTTCCCTGTCCCAAGTGCTAATGCTGTCTATTTCAAAGTAGATGAATGATGCTTTGATATCGACAAGGAATAAAGATTACGGGAATCCACAAATGTCGAACAACAGGGATAATGATCAACCTACTAGTTCGACAACAACTTCAACTGAAGTTTTGTCACCCATCATTCCTGAATTAATGATAAAACTACCAAAGGGAGTAGTACACAAATCGACGTTTAATCCTTGTGCCAGAGTAAAACAACACTATAATATAGTGGAGGATTTAGCCCAATCACCCTCTGCGATGTCGACACTTGAGGTATTACAAAATTGCCCCTCCCAAAAGCAGGCTTTATTATCAACAATAAGTGGGATTGACCCAATGGATTCCAATCTTGTGTCCTTTAACCACAAAGGATATGACCCTCAGTTACCAGCTCAATTAGCTTTCCTTATTCAAGTGAAATCCCTCAACAAAACTGTTCATACGACAATTATTGATGAGGGGGAATCCACATGTATTATGTCAATGAGTTGCTGGAAAACTTTAGGGTCTCCAACCTTGTCGCAATAGTTGATGACATTAAAAGCATTTGATGGATGAACATACACCCCATATGGGATATTAAGTAACTTGCAAGTTGAACTGGTGGGAAAAATAGTAGAAATTGATGTTGAAGTTATTGACAGAAACCTCAATTACAACATCCTACTGGGAAGACCCTGGATATATGCCATGGCTATCATTGTGTCGACCTAATTTAGGAAAATTGCATTTCCTTTCCAAGGAGGAATTACAATCATCGACCAACAAACATTTCTCCCCAACAATTCACAAGTTACGAGAATCATTCTGATGATCCATGGAAGCCCTAATTCGCTTCAAAATATCGGAGTAGGCCTACTAAAGACCCCACATTAATGGGAACTTTTACCCTACCGCCTCCAACCAATTTGGTGGAAGTGGCTAAGGTGAGAACCTGCAATATGATATCTTCTACTCAAAAGATGTCAGAAAGCGATACTAATATGGATCATCTGCAGGTATTGCCTCTAAGCCCACTAGAAATATTATAGCAATCAATGTTTTCAGCATGGGAGGCAAACTCATATCAACGCTCATCAAGTGTTTGGATAGATAGGTCTAAGGAATATGGAACCTCTTCGGATCCTTGGTCACAAGTACACTCTACAGATGAAGGAATCGTTCAATCGATGATGATTGATGGGGCACCATAGGAAGATTACCACCATCGTTCCCATCTTCTTAATTGGAAAGAAGATAGTTCCAGTGACCTAGATCATCCCTCAATTTTTGACTTTTTGTCAAATACTGTAAATACAGTGGATTCTAAGCGAAACCTATCCAATATTGAAGAGACTATCGCCATAAATATCTGGACCAAAACAAATATTGTAGAGAATATTCATGTTGGCAAATCTTGTTCTTCTTCAGAACAGGAAGTATATAGCACTCTCTTTCGCGAGTTTAGAGATGTCTTTGCTTGGTCATATGATGAAATGCTAGGCATTGACTCAAGCATAGTTGAACATGAAAGTAAGATGTATCCAGATGTCAAACCAGTATGACTACGACTACGGCAGGTGCACCCCAAGAAGGCCATTGCGATCAAGGCAGAAGTTGAAAAACTCCTCCATGCTGGTTTTATTTACCCAGTTCCTCTAGTATCAAATATTGTTCTTGTAATGAAGAAATAAGGAACGATTAGACTGTGCGTTGATTATAGGGATGTAAACCAAGCTTGTCAAAAAGACAACTACCTTACGCCCTTCATTGACCAGATAATTGAAGAATGTGCTGGATGTGAAATCTTTTCATTTATGGATGGATTTTCTGGGTATAATCGAATAAATATCTGCCCATAGGACCAGTCAAAGAATGCATTTATTTGTCCATGGGGCACATTCGCATATTGCAAGCTACCCTTTGGTTTAAAGAATGCAGGTGCAACATTTCAGAGAGCAATGAACTATGCTTTCCATGACATCAAGAACATCATTCAACCATATCTTGACAATCTTCCAGCTCATTCAAGAAAGCGGACCAATCATCCGTAGCGTTTGAGAGCGATATTTCAACGTTGTCAACACTACAAGATATGACTCAACCCACACAAATGCGTATTTTGTGTCAGTTCTAGTCGTTTACTTGGCTTTATGGTCTCAAAATACAGGATTCGGCTCGACCCATGTAAGGTTTAGGAAATCATTGATTTTCCTCCACCTTCAAATTTGCTTCAGATTCAGAAACTCTAAGGGAAGGCGAAATTTCTGAGGAGGTTCATTCCAAATTATGCTGAACTTGCTAAAGGTTATACTCGTCTATTGAAAAAAGAAGTACCCTTCATTTGGGATCAGGTCGCTCAAGCTTCCTTTGATGCTTTAAAACAATCCCTAATAAAAGCATCATTAATATATGCTCCTGATTATCAAAAATACTTTGACTTGTATCTAGCTACAATGGATACAACCATACCGATGGTTTTAGTTCAAGAAGATAATGGAATTGAACATCCTATATATTATTTCAGCCAAAACTTAAATGATATGGAAATGAAATACTCCTACAAAAAAAACCTAGCCCTAGCAGCTGTTCAAGTGATACAGAGATTTCGACACTACATCCTCTTCAGAAAAACTACCATTTTATCGGATTGCAACCCCATGACTTATATATTGTCACGACAGTTGCTGGGGCCAAATATTCAAAATGGATAGCAATTTTACAAGAGTTTGATCTAGAATTAAAAAAATCCAAATCAAAGAAAGCCCTAGTTTTCGCGGAGTTACTATGTGATCTCACATCGTCGTCCAACGATGCAACGTTCGAAGAAGCGATCGTGGATAAAAATTTGTTTCTGATATCTTCAAGAAATCTGTGGTATGGAGATATAATAATCTATCTCCAAACCCAAAAAACATATAGGTCTAATACCTCACGCTCTGAAAAACGACGGATATGATACCAAGCAAAAGACTACGTGATCGTCAGTGATACGCTTTACTGTCGTGGTATCGATACAATTCTGCGGAGTTGCCTCACGCATGAGGAGGCCGAAAAAGTCCTGAATGATTGTCATTTAGGCGCATGTGGGGGGCATCAATATGGTTATGTTACGGCGCAGAAAAGTTTACGAGCAGGATACTTCTGGCGAACAATGTCGGCAGATTGCATAACCGCAGTCAGAAGTTGCCATGCTTGTCAAATCTTTGATAGCAAAACCAGGAGACCACCTGCACCTCTGCAACCAGTAGTTGTTGTTGGGTTGTTCACCAAATGGGGCATATATTTCATGACATGTAACCCCACCTCAGCTGGGGGGCATGGGTATATCGTAGTCGCAGTAGACTATTTTACCAAATGGGCCGGGGCGATGCCTACATTAAACAACAATGGCAAAACGGCTGCCCTTTTTTTTGTTAATCATGTAGTCTCCAGATTCAGTGTTCCACAAGCCATAGTCATAGATCATGAATCACATTTTCACAATCACATGATGGTTGAGTTGGCTGCCAAATTAGGATTGTCCCATGACAGCTCTACTCTGTATTATCCGCAAGCTAATGGAAAAATTGAGGCAATCAACAAGGTCCTGAAGCAGATGCTACAAAGGATGATTGGAGTCCATAAACGGAGTTGGCACATAATCCTGTACTCGGCCTTATGGGCATACTAGACATTGGTGAGGAATGCAACCGGGTTTACACCTTTTCAACTGGTGTACGACCTGGAAGCAATCTTACCAGTTCAGTGTGAAATCTCGTCCCTCAAACTCGCAATCAACCTTCTCCTTAGAACTTTAGAAGAAGAGGCTCGTTTCTTGGAACTAATCCAATTGGATGAAACATGTCGTGATGCAGCTTCGAATAATGAAGCCCATAAGAAACGAGTCAAAGCACAGTTCGACAAAAATGTCAAACCTCGTGTCTTCTCAGAAGGCGACCTGGTCTTACTTTACGACCAGGAGTCCGATAAGTTGGGAGCAGGGAAGTTCAAGTCTTTATGGATGGGTCCCTATATTTTTAAGCGTGTATTAGCAAAAGGAGCCTATGAGTTGATGGATTATGATGGGATTCCACTAGTGCAACCCCGCAATGGGTTGTACCTAAAGCATTACTATGCTTAATTCCGCATAGTAATCCCTATGCTTTTGTTACATTTTTGTTTTCGCTAAGAGTAATTGTTTCGATTAGGTAATCCACTTTTTACATTTGTTGCAGATGCCGAACCTATTGGAATCATTTGTTGGATATGCCGATGGAGCGAGTCGTAGTTCACGGAATCTATTTTCTGCGGCCTGGGCCATCTTCGATCCCAGCGGCGAGTTAGTTAGTTTAAAAGGGGTATGTATTGATCAGTCGATGAGAAATATCATTGAATACAGTGTGTTGATAGAACTCCTCTCTGATGCCATCGTACATGGCATATGCTGACTTGTCATCAGGCTAGACTCACAACTCGTCATTCTACAACTCACTAGTATCTACTCTGTACAGAATCCAGCTATCTATCGCATGATCCTAAGGGTCAGAATTTTGGAAAGACAGTTCGATTTCATTCAATATCAACATATTTCCAGAAATTTAAACACATTAATAGAATCATTGGCAAATGATGTGTTAGATAGACATTTGCGACATTTATAAAAAGAAGCATCACATCAATATTTGCAACAGGATCATGTAACTTAACCGAAATAAAGCTCCGAAAATCAAAAATATATATATATATATAATTGTTTATGGTTTACACATAATGTTCTGTAACCAAGAAAAAAATCGGTCAAATGATCCAAAACTCAAAATTCTAGGGAGAACCCTAGTCTAATGATGTTGGTGATAACAAATCACCGCCTGTGCAATCATGCGTAAAAGTCTAGTCCATCGACTCGGCACACTAGTAGTATGTCGCTGCAACTGCAGAGGCAGGCTCATCGGTCCTCACGTCTGGGATACCAAGGGTGAGACCCTTGACCTGGTCCTGTAGTGCTAAAAGAGTCTCTGCCATGTCAAGGTCGCGGAGGATGGCCCTCCCCACAGCCTCTCATGCCGGAGCGGCAGCTAGTTCTCTCCGGCATACTGCTGGTCGAACTGGTCCGATGTCTACATGAGCGCATGAGTTTTGATTAGGTCTTGATCAAATAAAGCATAAGAATATTATAAAAGTAATAAATAGAGATATGGTTAGAGAATTTACCCATATCACCCCACTGCTCCCCAACCGGCAGCACGAAATCTGGGTCACCCCGAAAATCCATGCCATCATATGGAAACTTGGCGTAAACCATCTCCTGATGATCGAACGACTCAAAGAAAGTATTAGAGAAAGAAATATGAGGCTAGCCAACATGTCGGGACATGAGGTCAACCCATATCTGCATCCATGGCTCTGTCGATGGAGGTAAGCCAAGTGAGATGTACTGCGGCTACATCAGTGGGATCTTTACCAAAGCGAAAGCGGTCAAGATAGAACCATAGCTGAAATTCTTGGATCTTCCGCCTTTCACTTTGGTGACTTATTGTTTCATCGTAGAGAGTACTGCATCACACCAGTTGAACACCTTCAGTTCAAGGCATTGCAAATCATACTACATGTAAGACCTGTTAGCTATGTGGAGAGCCGCACTACCAGCCAGTCTAGCAAAAGTGAATAGGATGGTCCTCAAGGGCTAGTCAGTGACATCTCAGATATTGATCTTGCCGTCTGTACTTGGCTGAGATCCCTCTTTGTAGTGCCGACGAATATAATCTCTCACGAACTCACCCCCGCGGGCAGGGCCCGATAATGAGAGAGGGGCGCCATGCCTCAATAAATCGGTCAAAAAATAGATGTCCATGACAGTCAAAGGGATAGACTTGCCCCTAATCTGGAACACCTAGTTAGTAGGATCCTAGGCATCGAGGAAATATTGCAACAAGTTGATTTGTTGCCTCATGCTAGAGATGCGGAAAAACTTCAGCAGGCCATAGTTCCGCAATGCAGTTAGCGTACCCAGATCATGTAAAGCAACCATGTCTTCTTCTTCATGCTCATGTTCTCGCCATGTAACAACCATTTTTCTTTGGTGAATCTATGAAAAACAAACAAGAGAAGAGTCAGGATCTTGATTTGGAAAAAACAAGCAAAAAATCCATGAGAAAGTTGTGCAAAAAAGTTTCGTCCTTGCGCCCATCGCACCCCAGTAGTGTATTGGGAGCGATGCATACTGACTGACCTATGACAAGGCCAGTATGCATCACACCTTTCAATTTAGGAAGGGTGCGATGGAGCCAGGGAAAATTGTTCAAACCCCAGAAGCTCAGGAAAGCAAGAAAACATGCTCAGAATTCAAAAAGAAAAGAATGTAATAGAAGAGCACAATTTTAGCTCCTACCTAGTCCAGATGGCACCAAGAATCATCCATATAATCTCCCGGAATCAGCTAGTGAAAATCAAGGGGAAAAAGCACCTCCAGAACTCCAACAAACCAAATTCAAATGAAATAGGTAGTATGACCTTTGAAAGAACAAAGTGCTAACGGTAAATCAAGTTATCAATGATCTTTGTCACGAGCAATTTTTTCGTGGAGTTCAAGCTCATTAAAAATTAAACATAAGCATTGAGAAAATGTTTCCCCCAGAGTTTAAGCTCATTAAAAAATGAACAGATCTCCGGTAAATAACCATTGTGAATGCATTATCATCAGCTTTTGAGCCTTGGTCGTGTTCTCATCATCACCTCCACTCTATTTTAGTTGATCATACGCCTCCATTTGATTGTTTACCCTTTTGAGGAAAATTTGCGAAGAGTGATTCTATTAGCCATCCTTGTGACACTGCCGTGATTGGAAAATTCCAAACCTTTCCTGGAATCAGCTGCTACACGAAATCATCACTCGTTCCTCAAAAAAAGAGTCTCCTTTAAGCTCTTTTCAACTGACTCGTAAAATATGAAAAGATTGTCAAGCGATTAGCCTCTCTAGCTCGTTAAATTCATCGGAAGTGCTATCCCTCCTCTAGATTTTAATCTTTTTGGACCTGAGGGATTATTACACAGAAAGATCGAGTGCTTGTCTTATTCAGCTTGTTAAAACTATCGAAAATTCATCCCTTTCATATTATTTTACACTTTTTCAGACTTAAGGGATTATATGAAGAAAAAGAATCATTGGAATTTCCTTTCCGTCTCTTTTTCAGACTCTCTAAAAATGAAAAAGGACTGAGTTATCATTGTCGTTAAACTTGTTAAAACCAATAACGACAAACTTGTCCAAATGGACGAGAACAAGTTTCACTGTTGCTAGGCTCGTTAAAACATAGTGACGAGTTCGCCTGAAGGGTGGATTATAGAACAAGAATATGTTATCCTCCTCAAGCTTGACAAAAATAAAGAGGTACGAGTCAGCAATGACTATGGAAAATTGGGAAGAAAACTTGAAAAACTTTATTGGTAGCAAGTCGCTCTTGAACATGACACTTTCACTCCGTCTGAGTCGGGTTGGGTTATTCCATTCACCGGTCATAATACCATTGGTCCGTCACACCATCCATCTTTGGGGTTAACGTTACCAATCCATTGTCAAGTGTCGCCAGTATGTTCAAGAGAAGTCACTCATAGAATTCACATGTGTCTCATCCGCTGCAATACATTCACGCTCCATTCTTTCATGACCGCAACCCTGAACCCTGTATCATCATATCGTTTTCACCTCCAAAATCATTTGCTCCATTCCATGTCGTAGATGTGGGATTCATTAAGGCCCTCCTATGACGGGTCACTTCTTGTCAACATCAACTCATTATCCAAGAAGTCGACCTAGGAACACCCCTTTTTTAGTAATTTGAAGCTTGCATGCCTCAGTGGCAAGTTTCTCACTTTCGGTGACAGGTTTACATCAATGGCCTTCAACCGGAATATTTTGTGTGGTGTTTGACGCCAAGTCCTTTTTTCACACCATGCGAATTGTACTGTAGTACCTTGAGGATCATTTTCATTATTGGTGATCTCTCTCACATCTGTTAACAACTTACATCATTGGCTGGTAATCAGGCGATGTCTTTCCATGTTCTACTCTAGAACATCTTTCACATGGATCGACTTGTACTCCTAGTGAAGATTGAATGAGTTTTGAAGACCTCGGATCTAGTTTCATCCATCTGGGTTGTGATATATTCAGGAATATAAAGACATCGAATGTACATCATTGCCGAATAGATGATCATCCAAATCAGAGGATGATGACTCTGTCCTAATCATCAGTCTGCCACACAGACAGTTGTCTGTCCTATGTACATGAAAATGAATTTATAAAGTTGAGCATGGGAATGCATGCCTCAGATAGATCATTAAAAATATTATGAAGAAAATGTATTTTATTGTATCTTATTACAGGTCACCTCCCAACTTGAAAAAACTTCGGATCCTCATGATAAAGCATTTCACCCGACATCAAAATATTAACAACCTCATGCTTTAGGGGCAACTGTTATAGACATTTTTGGGCACCGCAACCTCAATCATAAATTTCCATAAATTGAGGGATCCTAAGTCCCTAAAAGTGTTGCTTCACTCCCTAAAGGAACAAGGTCACCTGATTACATCATCTCCCAGAAGTTCTCCACATAAAACTGCTTAGAACTGGTCAAAACTAGACCATACAGAATGCCCAATGCAGAGGGTACGATGCATACTACCTTCCCAGTGTAAAAGGTGTGATGCATACTGGATGGCCCCTCTGTAGGGTGCGATGGGTGAGAATGGAAAAATGGCAGAGGCAGTTTTCGAGGTGGAGGATCATAGAATCTTCCAGAAACTTCCCCTCTGACACTTGCCTCTCTGATTTTACCCAGGGATGAGTAAGAGATCATCAATCTCCAAGTGGAATCAAGAACTATCAGAGAGAGGACAGTAATCAAAATCCTAGAAGCTGACTCACCCCCCTACAATCATCTATGTATGGATCCCTCATCACAGAGATCCAGAGGCTGGAATCTTGTATCTTGTAGAGAAGTGTTGTTGGTTTTCTGGTGTAACATCATAGTGTTGGGTGATATAAGCTTTACTTGAGGTGAAGAAGTGCTTTCTTGCTGGAGGATGATGTTGGGTTAGAACAATTGGTTGTAATCCTCTTGCTATTCTTGATATTAATAAAGTTATTCAAGTTTTCCTCCACATCCTTGTATGTTTGATTGTATATGCATTTGTGTGGTCAATACATATCTGGTCCTGTGTTGTTTACGAATATAGATCTCTGTTCTTCAATAGTATTATGCTACTTTGATTCCACAGGTGCTCTTTGAAGTTGGGCAAACGAAGAATAAGCGGCAAAGATCTATCAGGAAGGAGAGGAACCAGGCAAGGAACCAAGCGCAAGACTAAGGTTGGTGTCCTTTGTTCCGCTCTTATCTATTTTTCATAAAGGAAAGCAAAAGTAGTTTTAACTTGTTTGTTTCTAAGATAGCTACCAGTCTTAGTGGGAATAGTATCTCTGAGTGGACATTATTCCTAGTAACAGGTAGGAAAAATAATTTTGAGAAAAATAACATATATATCAATTGATCATGTATTCAATAAGGAATTATAGCTAAAACATTTATACAAAAGTTCTTTGATGTTTAACTATAATTCATATTTCCTACATAACACAATATAAGAAAGATTACTACTGATTAATAAACAAAACACAATCATAAGATAGAAGTACCAGATATGAAAGGTCATGCCCATGAGGTAAACAATATTGATCTACTTCTTTTCAATCAAATATACTCTAAGAGTACAAAAATACAAATTCAGTATAATGTTCTTCAATCTCTAAGAAAATTAGATCTTGTTCCAATTATCTCATCAAAATATTCACAAAAGTACAGAAGTGCAAGATCTTGCAAAGTGTTTCTTTATAAAATTCTAGACCTCTCTCTAAATGCATGAGAGAGGTTTAAATAATACACATATGTTTCAAAAATAGATTATTACATAAAAATCCGAGGAGGTTTCAAACAACCTTCCTGAGAATAAGTGAAATAAAAACTAAAATAAAAATAAATGATGACAAGCTTCTTCAAATTGAATGGTCTTATTCAGCCATTCGGTCCTTGAGCTTCCAGATGTCTATCATTGGCTTAACCTAGGGAGGTTGGCCATTTCGATATCTCAATTGCCTTGTGAATACAATCTCAGTGGGAGGTGGCACCATATTTTGTGAAGAATTGGTTAAATAACGTAGAGTCATCCAATGGCTTTGTGGCTTTACCAAAAACCGCTAGTAGGTTTCCCAATCAAACTTTGTCAGTTGCTTGATTGCCTCTGCATTTGTTTGGGTAGTTTCTTTCCATTGTTCTTCTAACTCTTTAATGTATGGGAGAACTTTTGTCCTACATTCTCTAATAAGATTGGCAGTGTGTAGGTTTATCTTGACAACCTCAATGATGTTGTTTGTTGTGCTAGTTGCTCTTGCTGTTTCCCTTTCTGCTCGTTTTAACTATATGTCTCGATATGTAAATACAATGTCCTTGTGGGACACCTCGATCTTTGGTAGATCAACCATTTTACCTTCTTCATATTCTTGCCAAGAAATGAATTTTGATATCCTCTTTTTTAGCTCTTATATTCTAATCTCTGATCAATTACTTGATTGTTTAATTTGTCACTTGATTCAAAATAGGGATTGATAAATGAGATTATTTGATTAAATATTTCATGTTTTTGTGCCAAAAAAGAATTTAATTCAAGTTCCTCTTTAATGAATTCATCTGTTTCAGGACTGTCTTTGAATTTGTCTAGTATAACCTGCATTTGGTGAATCTGTGCATTGTTCTATGCAATGTCTGTCTGATGTTGTATTGTCATTTTCTCAAAATCTTTATGAAGTTGTGCCATTTGTATTCTTTCTTGCCTATTGGTTCTCTATCTTTCCTGCTCAAGCTGATGTTCAAGCAGCTAAACTCTTTCTTCATTTTATTTAAGTAAAATTCAAACTTTTGTTGCCTTATTGATTTTTTCAATTGCATAGGATCCTGCAAATTGAAATAACTTTGTAAGATTTTTTGATGGATCAATGGGGGTATCTCTCCACACTACCTCCATTGATTCACTTCCAGGAGTTGTTGTTGATACATCCAATTTTCTTTTCTTCCTTTACCTTTTTACTATAGCCTTATGTGTTGGGATGTAGAATATGTCTAGTGGTGGTATTTCCTCAATCTTTAAAACAATTTATGAAGTAGGGTGTGTTGGGGATGACTTCAATATCTTGAGTAGTTACAATTTCTTGTATTATTGTTTTTGGATTTACAACCTGCTGAGTGTGTTGTGGAGTCTGGAATCAAAACTTATCTTCACGACTCGTCTCTGTTTGGAGCTTTTATTAAATTTCTCCCACTCCTATTCCAAATTAATGACTGGGATCCTTTTTGTTTCAACCTATGGGGAAACAGTCTCCATGTGCTCTTCAGTTGAGACCTTCTCAGTCGTTTCTTCAATATTTTCCTTTGTGTCCTATTCAGAGTCAATCTCGGGGCTTCCTTCTTTATTTTCAAATTGGTGTTTAGAGCCTTCTGAACCTTGAACTGACTTTTCTTGTGATTCCTCATCAGCATTGTGCTTGGAACTCTCCTCCAAGATTATGCTGGGAGTAGGTTCTCTTACTTATTCATTTTTTAACTTGTCCAGAGGGACCTATTTGAGCCTTCTATTTCTATATATGTGGAGTTATTTGGGGCAAGTTGGGTCTAGTCTTATTGCTGCTAAATGTAAAATCTGTGAAAATTTCTCAGATTTCTTGAAGAGATCATCAAACTCATCATCCTCATGAATGAATTTCCTGATTTTGACCATAGCAGTGAAAATCTTGGCGATCTTGTTGGGGTCATACTTTCTTCTTGGCATGGTAACCAAGTTTAGAGACATGATGTTCTGTATTTATTTTGTTGCATGCCCAAGATCATGTAATGCGAAAGCGCCACATTGCAATAGGAAGGTTGGACAGATGGATTTCTTCTTCTCTTTGAGGGTTTTGGTTATACCATCACCCACTCTTTGATAAGAAATCTCTCGTGCCAATAATTTATATGGAACATGATATGGAAGAACATGGGGAGCCATAATACTCCTGAAAACTCTGATATAAGTAAATAATTCCTCACCAAACCATCTTGTGACCGACAAGATGTCTATCTTTGCTTCTTCTGAAAGCCTTGGGGATTTATTATTAAAAATGGTCTGATAAATTGGCAATATGACGACATGACAATTTTTTTTAAAGTGGGAGCCAAAATGTGATTCCCACAAGATTTTATGATAAACATGGATGGGTGTAGGATTCTTTGAAGTCCATTTCCAGCCCATGTTTGGAAAATGTCACCAAAAACATAAAACATCCATGACATAAGCGCTCATGTAAAAGGGAGGGATAGCCCAAGTGGAGACAATTCTATTGCGCTTGTATTCTCTAATAGCCATGGCTAAATTGTCCAACAAAATAGTACTCCGGTTCATAGTTGTAGCATTTACAATTGCATCAATCAAGGGAAACCATTCAATAGAAAACTTGGTGGTATCATATTTTCTAAATAGCCTACACTACATTATAGCTGCAAAATTGTGTGGGGATGACAAAGGTGCAATGGGGTACATACCGATTTTCTCTCGCCTGAACTTGTTTGAGACAAACCTCCAATTCTGCATAAAGGGCATTGGGTCTTCATTTTCCTTGGAAAAATACTCAATAATGGTTTTATCATAGATCTTCTATGGTTGAGGAAGGTGGTACATTTGGCTCAAATTGTCTGGTTTGGATGATCCCATGACGACTTTCTTGGAGTTTCTAAATTTTCTATATGAAACATCCACATCATTGATAATCCATCTTACCATATATGTGTATGGTAATATTTTTAGACTTGAAGCAATCCTGTGTAGGAAAGAACATGCTACTTCAAAGTACGAAGTGTTGGAAGAATCCGCATCATCTGTTGTTTTTTTAGTTTCTAGGGGCCTTGGGCTTTCTTCCTCTAGTAAATTAGACATTACCTCCCAAGATGTAGTCCCGTTATCCTTGTTACAGGTGGTATCAGAGAAGAGTGGTTGCATGTTCGACTGCTCTGGTGTAGTAGCCTCTGTGGCCTTTTTCCCTTTCTTAACCATTTATGTGAGTGTCGTTTTCTTTTAAAACTTCCTGAAATTTAGGCAAATGGACAAACAAGATAAAAACACAGAGCGGTAAATGTAAGTGAAACACAATTAGCACAGTAAATTCTGAAATAATGTAAGGATTGAGCTTTTATTTCAAACACGAATAAGAAAGATATCTATCATCTCAAGCCATTAAATGAATAATGCATTTAAACCTCATTAAGTATGCATTAAGGCCAATACAAGATTTTCTTTATGTCTTATCATAATATCGCATCGCATGTTTCAAAATGATATTTCCAATTGGTTGGAATTATGCATGATATTGATCTTACAATTATTATGAATCACAATATTGCAAATTGCAGATCATAAAGATCCCAAATCACAAATTGTAAATCGCAAATCAGGAGTAGAACAATTTAAAGTTTCTTTGATTTTTTTCTATTTGTGACAAGTGACTTACTTTTACCTCTTAAAGAGTGTTTCCTTTATGCCGCGACTTATTTCATTAAAATAAATATTTACGATATGTTGGATGCGATTGAAGTTTTATAATAGTCTTAATATTTCGTCGAGTTTGAATCACATATGTTATAGACATATTTGTGCACAACAACCCCAAACTTATATGTCGATAAAATAGGGCTCATCAATCCTAAAAGAGTTGATTCATGCCCTAAAGGAACATAGTCATTTGAATACATCATTCCCCAAAAGTTCCACTTGAGAAACCATCTAGAAATGGCCTAAATTAAATCATACTGACTGCTCCACTGGCAAAGTTCGATGCATACTGAGTGGTACGCTGCTAGGGTGAAATGTATACTAATTAGGCCTTTTATAAGGTGTGATGGGCAAGGATGGAAAAATTTCCGAGATAGTTTGCTAGGTGGTTGCTCATGCAATCTTCTAGAAACTTCTCCTGTGCCACTTGCCTCTCTGAATTCGCCCTAGGATGAATAAGGGATCTAAGAAATCTCCAAGTGGAACAAATTGTAACAAGTGGAATGACACTAATCAAACCCCACGGATGACGCACACCATTTCAAACATCTATAAATGGATCTCAAATCGAAGAGATTCGGAGGCTCAAATATTGTGAATTGCAAGGAAGTGTTGATAGTTTGTAATTGAGGAAAGAGCATTGTATTGTTGGAGTGATCTTGCTATTTCATGAGGTGAAGAGGGATTGAGGTTGGGAGGATGATGCTGGATCAGACAACTGGGTTGTAATTCTCCCTTGTATTAATAAAGTTCTTCAAGTTTTCTTCCATATGATGGTGCAATTGTGAACGTTATCATTTGTGAATGTTATCATTTGTTCATTATATATATGATTCAGTAATGTTTATATTGTAATAGATCACGATCCTTTGACGATTCTTTGTTATTGTACTTGTGCAGGTACTCTCCAAGCATGTTAAGTATAGGGAGGAGTTGTAGGATCTGTCAAAGGGGAGAGAGAACAAGAAAGGGATTAAGTGGAAGTTCTAGGTTGGTTCCATTATCTTTCTCTTATCTCTTACACATAGAAGAAATCGTTGAATTACTTTAAATTTTTGTTTCTAGGGTAGCTGCCAAACCTAGAGGGCTAGCATTATATAGGAATACTAGTTTTCCCCGAAACAAATTAGCAGCCATACTAGGGAGGAACAGATGTTTGTTTGTTGTTATTGTTTGTTTTATAAACTATAGACAGAGCCTGAAGTCATCCAGGTAGCCTTCGAACTGCTCTTGATTTGAAATTGCATAGTAGATGAATGCTGCTTCAGTCAATCTCTGGTTTATTTTATGAATTAAATAGTTGACTTACAAGCACATCTAGATGCCCTTTTGGTAGCTCAGTAACCTCCCAAGACATTCCTTCATACTTTTCTCTTTATTATCCATCAAAGCCCAGCTTAACTCACTGAAAACTGCTACACATCTGAGCCAAAACCCATTTTAGATGCTCTCCCTAGACCATCGCATTGTCTTCCACTGTAGTCTAGTATGCATCGCACCTCCCAAGTGTAGTAAGTGTGATGCATCTTTGTTTTTGTGAAGCCCAGGTGTGATGACTGACTGAACTCTTTTTCCATTCTAGAAATTGAGGGTTTTTGACCTTGTTTTCTTGTTTTGCTGCAAATGAACAGTGCCTCTTTACTGAAACTTACTTGTATCACTTGTGTGTTTGTTCATCATTTACAATCCCTTGTCAAAAAATTGTTTAAATCGATTTGTCTCTTCGATACAAAAGTGTTGTAATTGTCGTTTTGTGTCGAAAAGAGAAGTGTCATGAATTCTTCCTTCCCTTGATAATCAATTGAACTTTTCTTCATGTATTTGGGTTGATTTGTTTATATTCGAAGTGGCGAAAGAATTTTTTATTCAAAATTGAAAAGTGTCGTCGAGTCTTCCTTTCTCTTTTGCAGAAGAAATTGTCGAAAATTGTCATTTTGAGTGAAATATTTCAGATCTTTGCTGCATTTAGTTTTCCTTTTTGACATTTTTCACATTAAGGAGAACGAAAACAAATACATGCATTTGCATTTAGTAGTTGTTGATTGTGTTTGAAAATATGATTTAGGGAAATGCACTAGGGTGTGCTCTTCGCTCTTTGCTCTTTGCTCTTTGCACTGTTATTTTTTTCCCTAGTAGCTAGGATTTTGTTGGGTCCCTATAATACTAGTGATTACCCCATTACCATGGTAGTTGTACCCCTTATTAATATTGTTGTGCCCCTATTTCCCCCATATTGTTATTACTGTGCCCCATAGAATCCCTCTATTGTTATTTTTGTGGCTTTATATTATTATTGCTAGGTTCGCTGGGTTATATTGTGACTCCTTAGACTCCTATATATAGAAAGGAGGTTTTGTCATTTGTATTATCAAAGAATTGTTCATTTATGTAATGTAAAGGAGGTTGCCCCCTTGAAGAGGCTGAATTCTAAGGCGTTGATCCATCTTTTCTATCTTTTCTTGAGCTGGTTTCCTAACATTTGGTATCAGAGCTTTGGATTCTAGGGTTTTGCTGCTCCAAATAGGTCATCGTGGCATTTTCGCTATAAATTTTTTTCTGCGACATTTCAAAATTTGAAAAAAAAACTCATTTGATAAGACATCACGCTATAGCTCGAGTCCGAATTTCAGAGCTTTTCGCACTATATTTGCGGAGATATGATCTGACGAAGTTGGTATTTTTGCAGACTCCTGAATTACATTCAAAACACGTGACCTGGGGAAAATCATCATAACTTTATATCTAAGCATCAGATTGCAATTTCGCAAAAAGTTACAGAAAGAGGACGGACTGTAGTTTCTTCTGGATATTTTTCAGAGCCAAAGGTTCAAATAGTGACACGTGGCACTTCATACAAGTTCGCTCTTCTGGAAAGGTCTATAATCAGGTCACTATGGGAGACTTGGCATAACTCTTCATTGGAGAATCCAATTGGGGTCAAATTGGTGGCATTAGAAAGAGGACACAGAGGGCTACCACAGGTCGCAATTTCAGAACTGGATGTTCTGAAAGTACAAAGATACATTAGAGGAAATATCGAGCTCCTACAAAGAAAAAAGAGGTGTGTAGATTCTTTTAAATTTTTGCTTAAGATTGGTTTGAAAATTTATTTTGAAAGAATTCAAAGGGCTAGTAGAGAATTATTATCAGTAACTGATGTCCCGAGGAAAGAAAATGCAAACACCTAGTAAGGAACCTGAAAGCTCTAGCATGACTCATGAAGAAGAGGAAGAAATGCTACATGATATATCAAAATTACAAGACCAAGTGCAAAAAATGTCAGCCTCACAAAAGCTAACAGAAGCTAAGATAAATGGCATGGAATCTAAGATAAAGGGCATGGAAGCTAAGATGGATGATTGGAAGACATATTTGAAGACAGACATGGATGATTTGAAGACA